>JAQHUG010000613.1:75017-85447 GCA_028555095.1 Dicrostonyx torquatus
TTAGAGAAAAGGGGGAGATGAAGGGGTGTGGTCCCTTGGCCTGTGACCACACCCTGCTGCCACCCCCAAGGGGGCCGGGTTACCGATTCTCAGGAGAGGTATATATATGGACAACCCAGGCAGGGAGCTCTCTCTCTGCTTGGATTGCCGACCTGTCTGGCTTGTCTGCATCTACAGAGGAGCCCTTTCCGGTACTGTACCTGTGCCCTTTCCCACATGATAACCTCTCATTTATAATTTCACAATACAAAATATAATGCTTTGCTTTAGCAAATAGTAAAATAAATGCATTAAATATGTAGTTGTATTTGTAATACAAAGTTTCCTCCATTCATTGTTGTTCTTAAAATCACAAACCCATCTAATAAAAGTCTTAGTAGTATTTGTTTGGAGTTATCTAATAAATAATGACATTTCACCCAGTGCTTTAAGCTCTAAGAACTGAACGATGTGTAGATGGTTAACTTTAATGCTCTATGTAAACTAAGAACCAGAGAACAAGAGGTTAAGGCACATTGAGTGAAACAGAGGCATACAAATCTAGAGATAAAAATTTTAAATCCATTCCCATATGAACACCACTGAGAAATTTTCAGAGCAAGAATGGAAAATACAATCATAGTTAGGGTTAATAATATAAACTATTTTAAACCGTTAAAAAGAAAAACTATGCCATAGATTTGATGAAGAATGGGAAAGATAATTATAGTTAGGGCTAATAATATAAACTAATTTAAACTGTTAAAAAGAAAAACTATGCCATAGATTTGAAGAAGAATTGGAAAGAGTTCAAATGTTGTTTAATGGAAGGAAAAAAAAGTGAGAAGTGATATAATTAAAAGACATAACAAATATAAACAGCAACAAAAAATGCACCAACATCCCTATCTTCACTACAGGAGATGTCTTTTCATAGTTCATGCTTGAAATAAAAGTGTTTATATTTATTTTTAGGTATTAAATGAGAATATAGAACAATGGATTTCATTATAATATGTTCCTACATATTTTTTATATGTTTACATCAATTTACCTTTTTATTCCAGCTCTCTTTCGGCCCCCTTTTCTTCCCAAAGTAGTCAATTTTATTATTTCATGTCATATACTATTTTCTGCATACAAAATAAAATTTAGGGGGCTGGAGAGATGGCGCAGTTGTTAAGAGCACTGACTGTTCTTCCAGAGGTCCTGAGTTCAATTCCCAGCAACCACATGGTGGCTCACAACCATCTATAATGAGGCCTGGTGCCCCTTTCTGGCATACGGGCACACATGGAAGGAATGCTGTACATATAATAAATAAATCTTTAAAAAAATTTAATATTTGACTTACTCTTAAATACTTTAGTTTTGAATATCTCCATGCCTGTCTAATTTTCTTGCAAATGGCATATTTGATGTTAATTACGGTTGAATTAAGTAGAAAATATATGAAACATCTTTTTTATCTCCTCATCATCTGATAGACAGAGAGGTTAATTGCAAGTCTAGGCTATTTATTTTACTCTAATAAATTTTCTCATACAAGTCAGCTGACTTGTATTCTTTTGGTTATATACCTGGGAATGATACAACCAGTTCACATATTAGTTTAGTTTTAACTTTTTGAGTATATTCATACTGATTTTCATGGTGTTTCCACTAACTTCCACCATGTAATTTTATTAGCAGATGAAAGTTATAGTACATTATCTATAAAAAAGATGGATGGAAATAAAAAGGAAATAAGGTTAAGACTTTTTATCCTGAGTCCTGTGCAAGAGAATATGATGCCTATATTATCACTGATTGAGGAATGTGTCAGAGAGTCTTGGCCAAAATTACTTGATTCTTTTGTCTTGAACATAGGATATAAATTGTTGAAGAAGGACTAATGGTGGCCAAAAGAGCAGAGAATGGGAACGAGACAAGTGTCTCAGTTTTCCTCTCAAGGATATGAGACCAAACATCCTTCAGGAGATTATGTACGGTACTTAAAGTTTTTACTAATCTTCAATAGTTCCTTAGACTAAATATCAAGATTTAATTTAATGCTTGGATTATTTCATCAGTGGGAGCATTCCAATTACAAAAGAATATTTTGCCTGCACTCAAAATAGCTCACATATATCTTACAATGCAAAATGCATTTAAACCATTTATAAGATTTTAAAAATCTTCAGTCCTAGTAGTACTCAGATCCATATTCTCTGAGACTCTACCATGGTCATCTGTAATCCCCTTTTTTATAGAAAATGAAAGTTTTATATTTCTATAATACAATGATGTAGCAGATACAGAGTTCACATTTCTTCTCCAAAAATGATGGCATGTAAATTGCAGAAAAACAGTATTGAGCTCCAGAAGCCAAAGAAACTGAGCAAGGCAGATGTTAAATCCCATCTTGATATCTAGGCTAGATAGTATGAGAAAATCAGATAGTGTGGGCTTGGTTAGAACTACTCCTGCAACTTTGCTAGTTTGAATCCACATGGCCACTTTTTTATTTTATTTTATTTTTATTTTACTCTGCTTACTGATGCTTTCCTTAGAAAGTGTTTCATATTTCTGATACTTCTAACTGCCTGAAGTCTCCACTGAAGTTTTGGCTTCCTTTATTATCCTGTCAGAGATTGCGATCAGGGGCTCAGACACAGTCACACAGTTGCTTGAATCTCAGTTTTTACCTGAAATCCTGGTTAAAATTCCATGTCTCAAGAATTCCTCATTGGGACTCTGAAATTCATATATTTCACAGATCTAGAAAACCAGCATCATGGCGTCATCATTGTATCAGCAACACCACATGCACAATGCTACTGTGTCAAAGACTTGTTAAATGTTTCATGGCAGGACACAAGGGCATTTAAATTTGGGAAAACAATTAGCTAAGTGTTTCAGTAGAAGCAAAGTGCCACTGACCCTCCTTTTCAAACCAAAATGAATCTGTACTTTTGTGTGGCAATGGACATGCTCTTGTCAATTCCTGAAGTTTCCTGTATGCCTTTCCAACCTGCGTTTCAATCAGCACACTGCAGAGTCACACTAGACTTTTCAATTGTACTCCGTTTGCAACACTTATAGATTTCTCGAACCTTATTCTTCAATAATTCCCAGATTTTTCCACAACCCAATTCCAAAAGCTTCTGAAGTATTGTGCAAATTAAATATAAAGATCTGTTGTCAGAATCACTTTTCCTTTTTTTAACTCTGATAACGTGACAGAGGTTAAGCAACCCAGAAGGGAAAAGAGTAAATTTTCCCTCATAGTTTCTGTTGATTCTTATTTTCATTGTCACTTTGTGGTCAATAGTGAGGCATGGGTAATTTTCTGAAGAAACTGTTTATATCATAGAATTCAGGAAGCAGATAAAAAAGTAATAATTTAGCAATTTAGTGTACTCTTCAAGTATGAGGACTTGATGAGCTAATTTATGTTCACTAGGTTCTACCTTCTTAGGGTTCTGACAGCTTCTGTAACCGACTACCTAGAGACAAAGCTTTCAGCATAAGGGATCTTAAGAAAAAGACCTGTTCCAAACCACATCAAGGCCATGGACAATGAATGAGTTTAAGGGATTATCTGACCTGGTTTCCATCCTGGTCTTTTAAGAAGATGCCTAATTAGTGATGAGACAGCTGAACATGCCTTCCTTTTAAAATTAGGAAACTGAAATATAAAGTAATGATGTTATGTAATGTTAAGAACTAACATGTAAGAAAAGAAAAACATAGATGAAAGACTAAGTGGTGTCAATGACATGTTCCATTAGAAGCTACAGTATAAAACTTTCATGAAATAACCAAAAGAAACATTTATAACTAGAGAAATTGTACATATAGAATAAAATTTAAAAGATTTTCTTGGAATATATATACTTGATAAACTAATGAATTATATTTTCCCTTTCAAAAACAGGACATACATACTAGGATATCTTTCTTGAATGAGCTTTGTAAGTGGTAGTTGCAATGAGTGTTAATGGGTCAACAGTAGGAAAAAATAATTAAATCAAATGTATATATTTTTCTCAGTTCATAAATTAAATTTGGTATGTATCCAAATTAGTGTATTTATTCATGTGTTCTTAGTACAATTTGTTGACCTCAACCTGTAGTCCCATATGGACTAATTACTTGTTAATTTTTAATATTTCACAAGAAAGTCTCTAATTAAAACTTTATGATCCCATACATAAATTAACTCAGTTTAAATAACATTTGATATACCACAGGTATCATTGAGGAGTGAAATGACCATTTAAAGAAAAACTTGTTGATTTAATACAATGAAATTTTTTAAAAAAAAACATTGAATAGCTTGAAAAACACATAATTTTAACTATCAAACTTGATGACTTTACCACTAGAATTCTAGGAATATCAACACCTGCACAACTTAGTGGTCCATCAAAATTAGACTCATATGGTCCAATAAAAAATTCCAGTTGAATAACCTTGGATGGGTGTTGATATAAGTTTCTGTCCTGCCTGGTCCTACAGCCATTCAGTCCCAAAGAAACACACAGAGGTTTACATTTAATTATAAACTGGTTGGCCTATTAGCTCAGGCTTCCTTACTAACTAACTTTTACATATTAACCCATAATTCTTGGCTGTGCTAGCTACATGATTTTCTACTTTTACCAGTAAGGCGCTTTCATCTTCTTCCTTTGTGTGTGGATGACAGCTGCAAAATGAGTCTTTACTCTTCCCAGAATTCTCCTGTTTGGGTCACCCCACCAATACTTCCTGCCTAGCTGCTGACCAATCATCATTTTATTAAACCAGTGCATGTGTCAAATCTTTACAGGGTACAAGAACCTTGGCCCACAGCACTCCCCATTTGTTCAAAACAAGAACTATAAATCTAATCTCCATGTTTAGCTTTTTTACTGTCCATTATCCAAAGCAATGTGTAACAACACTCTAAACAAAGACAAACACCCATAATCCATTATTTGGGAAAGTGTACATAGTTTTCTAGGCTATTTCCTGCTGATTAGGAGTACTGATAATCTTATGGGGAACTAAAGGAAATTTATGATTATGTTCAAGTCAAGACTAGAATATTATGTGAGCCTTGATCATCTCAGCCAACAGTTTGAGACTGTCCTGGATGTGAAACTCAGAGGAAACTCCAGCAGAGGTCCTCTGAAGAACTGATTCATATGGACCATCCACTGCTATTGGAGATTTTTTCAGGGGCCTTCCTTGATAAAACCTGATTTTTCTTAATGCAGAAGGAATCCACAGCCTCTCATTTCCAGTGGAAATAAAAGCAAAACTTTTTCTCCAAAGTAATGTATCTTTTGACTTAAAGTTTGAAGCCAAGGAATTTTCAAAATATATATTGGATTAACCGAGCAGTGTTTATAATCAAATGTCTTTTAGCAGCTGTTGCTTCTTCCTCATTTGTTAAACAATTCAAAGACAACACAATAATATAGAGTAACCCGATTCTCTGTGTATTTTCCATCTTTACATGGATTTATTTTAAACTCTATTTCTTTTCTTTTCTTAATTTTGGTTTTTTGAAACAGGTTTTTTTTCTGTGCATATTTGGCTGCCCTGGAAATCACTCTGTAGACCAGGCTGTCCTTGAACTCACAGAGATCTGCCTGTCTCTGCATCCCAAGTGCTGCCGTTAAAAATGTGTGTCATCACAACCAACTACTTTCTCTTTTTTTATTTTAAGAAATTTATCCTTTTTCTTTTCTCTCCCAAACCTATATAAATTTTAAACACACTATAAAACTTTTTAGAGTTTTTTTTTTTAATCTGAACCTTTATCTTTACTGTATCTCTTTTTTTTTCTGACCACATGAATCTTTAATTTGCCAAGCAATATGGCTAGGATTAAAGCTGTGGCTTTGTTGGCTGGATCCAACCCATTCCTTAGTTTTCTGAGAGTCTAGTTTCATGGCTGATGTACTATCTGGAGCCATGTTTATTGCCACAACTCTATGGAGTTTCAAGGCCCCTGACACAGCTAAGAAGCATGGTGTTGGCTATTCATAGGCACCATTTAAGTCTTTGGTGGAGAGGCCTCTTTAAAGGGTTGCAAAGTTTTTTAGTTAAACCTGAGTCAGGAAGCCTTTTAAATGAGACATACTTGCCTCCAGTAAACAGAACCTTCCCAAGAAAAGGCTGCTACCAAGAAGCTGCGTTTAACTCTATTATTTTGTGTCTAGAATTACTGCCCAAGCTCTCAGGTTTTCCGTGGATGTAGTTATCCATGTTGGTGCCATTTGTTGACAGAAATTTCTCTTCTCACCCAGTCCCACGCCGTTAAGTCCCCGCCCCCCCAAAACACAGAGGCTTACATTAATTATAAAATAGTTGATCTGTTATCTCTAGCTTTCTTATTAAATAACTGTTACATCTTAACCTATAATTTTTGTCTGTGTTAGCCACATGGCTTGGTAACTTTATAATTTAGGCATTCTCAACTTTCTCCCTCTTTTTCTGGGTGACAACTGCAGACTGAGCCTTTTGTCTTCCCAGAATTCTCCAGTTCTGTTTGCCCCACTTATAGTTTCTGCCTGCATACTGGTTAATCAGCATTTTATTAAGCTAGTACAAGTGACATATTCTTACTGGGTCCAAGACTATTGTCCCATAGCAGATGGAAATAAATATTATTATCAGACTCTTCTTGCTTCTTTCATATTTACAGACATGCGACTTTGTGGGCAGTTCATATCTTATTCTACATTAGGAGCTAATTAAAGGAATTGTTATTGGAAACATTGCTTAACTCAACTTTTAATTGTAAAAGGATTGCATGGGTAAGTATAAGTATATAGGATGATTTTCAAGTGAGAATATGTCTTCATAGATCAGGTATTACTTCTGTAGCACTCTTGACATTTGAACAATTAATCATTCAATTTTCCTGAAAGGTCACTCTAGAAAAACACTTGTCATACCATATATTGCAAATTTTTCTGATTGATCTAATGTCTTTTCTTATGAAAAATGTATATGCAAACAAATACATACACATATATTCCATTTGAATAACCTTGTTCATGCTTAAAGACAGAGTTTGTAATTTTCCTACATAATTCTCTCCATGTAAAGATAATATAAAGATTATATTTCTAAAATAATGTGTTTTCTTCTTTTGGGAAACCACCTTAAAATGAAAAAAGTTCATATGCTTAATAAGATGTAATCTCTAGTGAAGAAGAAAACTCAGTGGAACACTTTAGCTGCATGTTCCAATCCATGCATCACGAAGACATTTCACCAATAGAAGATTGATGAAAATTTTAGGAGTGAGAGTCTTCAAACTGAAGAAGAAAAAGACTGACAAAGAAATGAAAGTCACACATATTTTAAAAGCACTTAAATGAAACTGTCAGTTACAACATATTCTTTTATATTTTACCAGCACTACTTTAAATTTATTCCTTCTACTAAATAGAAAATTGAACAAAGTAAAATATATGTCCAAAATATTTTATGTGACTATTCAAATACATTGAACTTCACATATAAGAATAAGAATAAGTGATTACTTTATGTAAACAGAAATAGATCATTAAGTGACACTCTGAAAAAAGGAGCATGAAAGATGTAGGAGAGAATCCCATTGAACCATACAAACCTGCTTATAGTAAAATTAATTAGACATTAAAACCAAGAGTTATTTAAGAAGTGGGAAAACAATAAATAAGAGATAATAAATACATAAACTTTGAAATACATAAAATAAAAAATAAACTTATTTTTATTACTGCTGTCTGTCATTAGGCACCTCCCCAGGTGTATATATTCAAGGTTTATATGAATGTAGTCTTACCACTGCTTTTGTTATCAAGATTTTAATTTTATTTATTCTTATTCAAAACTAGCTAATATATATCTATTACAGTTCTCACTATTCTTTTAAAATTGTTTTTATGTTTTTTACAAATGTTAGGTCAATAATTTTGTCTCTTGCAAATATTGATCATCCTTTCTTGAAAAGTTTACCATTTGATTCAAGGTCTTTTCAGTGTTCTACCTCTCATTCCCTCATCTTTTGATAATATTATCACTAAGTTCAAAGACATTTTACTGTGTTGCTTTTTATCCTATAATTATTTTAATATATTTTCTTTGTTATTTGTTCTTTTATATGAAACAAACTTATTCTATCATCTTTTTGAAAAATGAAAAAAATCAATAATAATCATTCTTTAGTATAAGTCTCTACTTCTGGACATTCAGCCATCTTCTAATCCCTTATCTCCAACTCTCCCTCAGCATATATATATATATATATATATATATATATATATATATATATATGGATTTAATTATGCAGAATTGAAAGTTGTGAAGAGTTTCTAGTGACCTGTGGATCATCTAGTAAAATTCTTAGTGCCAGAAAAGGATACAATCTAACACAATGTATACTATACAGAATTGCTCAGGAAAGAGGGAACATTCACAAAGAAAGGCAAGCATGCACACAGTGCATTCTCTAATGCCCAGATGCTCTGCAATATATCTTCTCAGCAGCTGCTTTTTACACCTCATACTTATAGGAGTTTCATTTTCTCTCTACATATACATATTGATTGGCTAATAATTTAATAAATTCAGATAAACTTCATAATTTGTAGATGAGTATTTATTTAAAAATAACATTTTGACAAAGGCATTAAGAGTCTAATATTTGCTGAAAATTTTTAGTTAATAATTTCTTAAATGGATTTCCACTTATGAATCAGCTTTTTTCCCTTTAGCTTAGTTTATCTTCATTGCCTGCTTTAGAATTTATGTCTGATTTTTCCTTTGGTACAAATTTACATTCACCACAATAATGGCAATGGCTTATATAGGTCAGAGTGCTGTTATGGATAATGGAGATACTCCAGTCAAATGTGTAAAAGGAATAAACTCTCAATATACCTGGATTCTCACTATGAAGCCTTATTCTGAGTTACACCTAGACTCAATTCCTCTACTTCTGCTTATGAATAGCAGAGATGCAGACATATTTAATAAACTGAGTCTCCAGTGTGGGCTACTATGGGCATGAACAATTCTGTATTTAACTAGTTAATCCCAGAAGTTATTATTATGCATGACACACAAAATAAATTTCGCTTCACACAGAATAAATGAATTTAATCATACATTGTTCTATGTTTTGTCAGATCCACATTATATGCATATACACAGAATTATCTTCTTAGTAAATAAAGATTAAAGGCAATGATGAAAATTACTTAAGGACAGAATGAGTGGTGGTAAATATCTGAGAGTGTTTGCTCTGGAAGGGGTTGGTATCACTACTATCACCCATATGCAATTCTTACTGATAAATGCACTTCAAAACACATTTCTTCACACTTTATTACTTCAATACCATATATAACAGGTGGCAAAGATTAAAAATATCAAGAAAGTATGTATTTTCTTGTTATTTAAGTATATCAGGGCATGGAGATATAATTTCATGTGCAATAACTCCTAGAATACTCCATGTATGTGTGTATATATGTATACACACACATACACACACACACATATATGTATATAAATGGTGTTTGAGGTACTTATGTCTGTGTCTTGCTTTTCTTGGTTAATGAATAAAGAAACTGCTTTGGCCTGTTGATAGGTCAGAACTTAGGTAGGAGGGGAAAACATAAATGAATGCTGGGAGGAAGAAGGGCAGAGTGGGAGAGACACCATGGATCCGCCAGAGATAGACACTGGGAATTTTGTCCAGGAAGCCACTACCATGTGCCGATGATCAAATTAAGAGAAATGGTCTAAATTAATTTAAGAGTTAGCCAAGAAGAAATCAGAGCTGATGGGCAAAGCAGTGATTTAATTAATACAGTTTCTGTTTGATTATTTCGGGGCTAAACTAGCCGGGCAGTCGGGAGGAACAAGCAGGCCCTCCTCCTACACACCACGAACACACACACACACACACACACACACACACACACACACACACATGTGTTTCTTTAGAGAAACATCATGGAAGAGTGTCACCTAAGCTGTAACTTGAAGAGCAGAAGAACTGAGTATAATCCAGGGCCTCTGGAAAACAGTGAAATAGTCAGAATCTGTGTGTAAATGGTAGCATATGGGAGTAGAAGTATTCATTTGTAAATATATTCCCTAAAATGCAATGTGTCAAAAGACAGGGAAGAGAAAGGAGAGGAGAGAAACTGGAGATGGTGGCTGTCTTAGTTTGACTTCCACTTAAGAAAGAGCTTTTGACTCTGATTTTTCTATGGACAATTTTGGGACGAGGTAATTCTCGGAAGTACAGTTGAAAAACAGGAATGGTTCAGGCACCACTCCTCTGCTGCCCGAGTACCTAGCTGGGAATTCCCTATGAATACCTGGGATCCCCTCTAAGGACAAGTCTCTTGCAAGTCTTAAATTGACTCCCGTTAATGTAGATATCTTATTCCCTTCCCCAATATCCACCCTTC
>JAQHUG010000613.1:258042-271946 GCA_028555095.1 Dicrostonyx torquatus
TTTTTGATTAAAAAAAAAGGTTGCCAATATATGCCATGATTTAATAAAAAGAGAGAAAGAGACCATTAAATGAATGATGCTGGAAAAACTGTATCTTTGTCTTTAAAAGAATTAAAATTAGGTTCCTATCTCTCACTCTGCACAGAAAACAAATTGGTCAAAGACATCAATATAAAGCCAGAAATGATAAAACTGCTCCAAAAAGCACAATAGAATTTAGATATTGGAAAGAAATTCCTGAGTAGAAACTCCAAGCAGAAATGAAATTATAAAACACAACCAAAGACACTATCAACAAACAAACAGCCTATAGAACAGGAAAAAGGTGTCGGTTATACATTAGAAAGGAATTAATAGCTAGACTGTAGAAAGATCTATAAAAGTTAAATATGAAAATGTAATACTGCCTAGGAAGAAATAGATCAATGAACAGAACAGACAGTTCTCAAGGAAGATTTATAAATGGCTGATAAATACTTATAAATTATCCATTAGTCTAAGTCATCATATAAATAAATATTTAAACTATGTTATAACTCCATTTCAATCCCATTGAAGGCTTAAGATCAAGAAGAAAATGACAGTAAACCTTTATAAGCATGCCTGAAATGTACATGGCATTCAGTAAACTGGTATAGGTTCTATGAATATCAATATGGAAGCTTCTCAAAAAAGCAAAAGTTAGAAATACTATCTGCCATAGCCATACTCCTCCTGTGCATATACTCTAAAATTCTGCAGAGATATCCATCCATGTGCAAAGTATTGCTATTTTATTCACAGCAGGAGGGAGGTGGAATCAACCTGGAAATCTGGCAAAAGATGAATGGATGATTAAAGTGTAGTAGTTATATTCAATAGATTATATTCAGCCTTAAACAAAGAAAGGAAATTATGAAGTTTACATAAAAATTAGTAGATTTGGAAAATCTTAATTGAGATGATGCAGGCTCAGCAATATTAATACTGTCTGTTCTTTGCAACATTCAACTCCTTCTTCCTTAAGGTTAAATAAACCCATTTTTAATGATAATAATAGTGGTTATGTACATTGCTGTCAGTGTTGGTCAGGTATTTTTTGGACAGTTATGTTAGTAACTCTTTATAGGTATAGCTTTGACATTACTATGAGATACAATCTCATAGTATACTCCCTGATCCTGTGTCTCTTTAAATATTTAAATATTTCCTTGTTCATCTTCTGCAATGTACCCTAAGACTTAGATTTCAGAGTATTTTGTAGATGTGTCTATTGGGAATTAACTCTACAACTCTGCATTTTGATTGGTTGCCATTTTCTAATACAAAGGTGATCTCCTTGAAGGATGAAGACCAAAAATCTCTGGGTAAAAGTGCAAATGCTTATAGATTGTTATTACAGATTATGGGGTTTTACTAAAAATATGGATACAGATTATAATCATTATAGATTATTAACCTCTAAGAACTATGACTTGTTTAGCAATGAGCTAGGTTTTCATTATACGCTATAATTCCCCTGTTAATGAGCGGATCTTAAGCCCAAATAGAGAGTCACTGATTATTGTCAAGGTATGTGGAACACTCTTAGGGATACCATGCACTATTAGCCATTACCACTATTCTAGTTCAGTAGAGCTGTTAGAAGTCTCAGTCCTATACAAAATGTTACAGACAATTAAGAAAAGCTAGGAGCAGGAAAGGTGGTCTTTCCCAGGCATGAATAGACCAACTAGTTGTACAGTGGCATATAGGTAACACTTAAAGACTTCTTCTTGGTACTCCACTTGGTACTGAAGCATTAGTCCTAATGCAAACTCATTTGTCACTGTTGCTTACTTCTTTCTGATCTCTTTCTCAAAATGGTCAGAAGATCCCTGAGTGTATATATATATATATATATAATATATATATATATAATACAATGAAAAACTGCAAGTATCTGACTCATAAGTATTTACCTTCTAACACCCTACTGATTGAATTTTTAGAAGGTTTTCTGCTGCTATTATTTCTAAGCCATAAAATAAAAATTCCACCATTATTCTTAGAATGTTCACAGTCTCACATCAAAATATAAATGTAATTAAATAAATAATGAGCAAATAAACTATTAAGCTCAAGTGCTAAACACAGCCAAAATAGCCATTATAAAACATGCATATGTCTAAGTATAAAAATGTGAATTGATTTACTTTCAGTTACCTAAATTATTTAAATGATTAGAATTTTAGAAAATTTAAATTATAGTAAATAACAGAGCTATCAAATAGGGATTGATTCTATTTGTTCAGTTCATGATGCTAACAAGATTAGAGATGTAACTGATGATGACAATCCATACTAATAAATTGAGTTTAATTGATTAATAATGATAGTAAAATAAAATTCAATTTGAAACTTGCCATGTTTATCTAAAAATATAATGAAGTACAAAATATTTTAAATACTTTCTTATCACCTGAAAATGATGAAATAGACTAAATTATTGGTAATTTAAAAAATATTGTCAAGCCAAATTAAAGCACATACCTTTAATCCCAGCATTGGGAGACAGAGACACGTGGATCTCTTTAAATTCAAAGCTAGCCTGGTCTACAAAAGGAAATCCAGGAGAGTCAGGACTGTGACAGAGAGAAATCTTTTCTTGAAAAAAAAATAATAACAAAAATTTTGTGATGTATTATAAGTTTACTTTGGCAAAGATAGGACACAGAAAAATTGTATCATTTAATTCTTAATTTTTGTTTTATTATCAATAAGAAAACATCCAATTATTCACTATACACTGTAGGTGGAGACTATTTGTTAGTTTCCCAGCGACGCAGACCTGAAATAATCAAACAGAAACTATATTATTTACAACACTGCTTGACCAATAGCTTAGGATTCTTATTACATGTTGGATTAATCCTCTAGGATTTTTACATAAATGTCTTTTAGCAGCTGTTGCTCCTTTCTCAGCTGTCAAACAATTCAAAGATGACACAACACCATAGAATATTCAGATTCTCTGTGTATTTCCCATCTTTACATGGCTTTATTGTAAACTCTATTTCTTTTATTTTCATTTTTGGCTTTCTGAGACAAGGTTTCTTTGTGTATCTTTGGCTGTCCCGAAACTCACTCTGTAGACCAGGCTGTTCTTGAACTCACAGAGATCTGCCTGTCTCAGCTTCCCAAGTCTTGGGATTAAAGTTGTTTGCCACTACACCCAATTATTCTCCTTATTTCTTTCTTTCAAATGACTTTATCTTTTTCTCTCTAAACCCTACACATATTTTTAAGCACACTTTAAATAATATAGAGGGTTTTTTTTGACTTAATTTTTCTTTACTCTATATCTCTTTTTCTGATCACATTAATCTTTACTTTGCTAAACAATATGGCTGGCAAAATTAAAGCTGTGGCTTTGACAACTGGATCTACACTTTTCCTTAGCTTTCTGTGAGTCTAATGTCATGGTGGAGGCTCCATGACAGGAGCCATGTGTATTACCACAACTCTATAGAGTTTCAAGATCCCTGCCACCACCAAGAAGCATGCTGTTGGCTATTCATAAACACCATTGAAGTGTTTGGTGGTGGGGCCTCTTAAATGAGCTGCAAGACTTTTGTAGCTAAAACTAAGTTAGGAAGCCTCTCTTAAATGAGACACACTTGCCCCTAGCAATAAAATGCTGCTATTAAGAAGCCATATTTAACTCTGTTCTTTTGTGCCGAGAACTATTTTCAAAGCTCTCTTAGGTTTTATGTGGATATAGTTGCCCTACTATATTTCCTAGGTGGAGACTGCTTATTTGTTTCCCAGCCACACAGACCTGAAATAATCACACTGAAACTATATTAATTCCAACACTGCTTGGCCAATAGTTTAGGCTTCTTATTAAATAACTCTTGCTTCTTAAATTAATCCATAATTCTTCTCTGTGTTAGCCACATGGCTTGGTACCTTTTCTCAATGAGGCATCCTCATCCTGTTTCCTCTTCATCTGGGTGATGACTGTAGACTGAGTCTTTCCTCTTCTCAGAATTCTCCTATTCTGGTAGCCCTGCCTATACTTCTTGCTTGGGTTTTGGCCAATCAGCAATTTAATAAACCAATACAAGTGACATATCTTTACATGGCACAAGACCATTATCCCACAGCAATAATATGGATGTATCAATTTATTTGGCTTGGTTTCTAAGAAAATGTAAAACTAACTGTATAAAATCAGGTTAAGTTCTAAAAATGCTTACTAATGATCTCAACAGTATTAAACCCAAGTTTTCAGTGGTCTTTTATATTTTTCCTTTTTGATGGACAAAGCGTAGCTGTTCCAGCTTTTCTCAATGTGAGTGCATTTGCTACTTTCTAGCCTAAAGTGTTATATTTCATCCTTGAAGAAGGAAGTGTCTGCAAAAAAACACAGTTTATGTCTGTCAACGCAACATTCTCCTAGAACATCCATATATTTCTTCTGTACCTATAATATCATTTGAAGAGTATGTGGTAGTTACTAAATATCTTAGTTATTTGAATGACTTATTTACAAATGCAAAGCACTTAATTACTATGTGACATAATTAAAAGGTGCTCTCAAGTACAGGTTTTAATGACATTTAGTGAAGTGCCAAACCTCTAACAATCATATATCATTCTAAAAGACAAAAGTAAGGCCAAAAATGTAGCTATGTGGTAGAGCAGTGTTTGCCTAGCAGTACAAGTGCTGAATGAAAATTCACAATAGAATCAGAATACCAACAACAACAACCAAAACAAAATTCAGGAAAAGTATCACAGTGCCAGTGATGGCAATTTGCTTACTGCACTTCAATTTTTATTTATGAATCTATAAATATTATGAATTATTAATATTAATGTTAATAATTATTAGTATACTAAATTCTAGGAGCTAAATCATATTCAATATATTTCACCTCACAATATCATTGGCAACTTTGCTCCAGTAGAATTATGATAGAAGTGCTTGTTTCCTTACAAGACTGCAGATGGAGTTAACAACTCCATCAAAACTGGAGCAAAGTGAGATTCCGTACTCACTTTAGCAATCTAATCGAAAAAGCACACACCAAGCATGTATCAGGTGGGCCACAGGAAGTGTCCTAAATGCCATGCAAATCAGAGCTAAATCATTATTGTAGTTTAGTAAAAGATAGTGGTGACGTCAACTCCTTATGTCCACAAATCCTAGGTATCAGGACATTCACAGGCTTAGACAGAACTCAGCTATTCACACTCTTCTGATTGTGTGAGGTTCCTTAGAAATCAAGAAAACATCGTGACCACTTTGTTTTGAAATAGTTTATCTCTGGAGCACTTCAGCCCTGAAAAAGAAATAAAACAATAAGTAGCCCAGGAAAGAAGCACATGGCAATGTCTTCCTCATCCAGGAATTCACTATTACAGAGAAATTCAATGACAGTTCAGTCTGAAATATCGACAACAGATGCATTCAAGGAACTCAAAGTGTTGATTTTTATCTACTCTTTCTGACTAATCAGAAGTCTTTACCTGAGTATATATTTGAATTCTCTATTACTATAAGTTTTCAGGTTCAAAAAGTCATTTCATGGAGAAGCTGTAAAATAATACATATGGTAAACTTGCATCTAAAAAAGTTCAAAAAAATTACAATGCTATTTTTATTCTAGTTTGAGTCTAACAAAAATACAATGTATGTGTACATATTGTCAAACCATAAATGGGGCTCATTGAGAGGCAGTCTTGCTCTACAGTTGAAAGCAATGTCAGTCCAAATGGAGGATGAATGTCTGTCTAGGGGAAGTGGTAACACTTTCAAGGAAATCAGAACATGACCATGTAGTCTTTCATGCCTCAACATTCAACAGTCTTATCTATATATTAGTGGATACTTTTATTAGTTCATGCAGCATTATTTTTAACTGAAAAATTAAAGAAATTTGCAGACTATTCGAATGTCTTCTATGAAATGTTTAATAACAGAGAATCACTTTTGTGCTAAAAAGTCACAAATTATTGAGATGTAGAATTAACTATACCTATGATTTATTAAAAAGGGATAGAAATCCATCACATGGAGTCATGATATTACATTTCAAAAAAACAATTAATACAAACAAAAATCAAAATTTTGCATAACAAAAAGTAAATGAGATCTTGCTACATGTGGCAAAATATAATCAGTATTGTTGCATCACTATCAATGTGCTTTTTAGACTGTATAGTAACTATGCACATATATGTCCAGTTTGTTTCACTGTTTCTTCTACAACTTCTTAAATATGTGTGCGGAGAGTGTCTGCCTACAACTAACCAGAGAATGTTGGCAATTATATGTTCATATCCCATATTACGTACATAATTTTACTTTTTCAAGATTTTATGTTTCATTTCTGTTGACATATACAAGCCCAATTATATTAGTACTTATATTCCTATCAGAGAAATTATTGTTTAAAGCTAATTAATTTAAATAGAAAGGATGTTAGAGAGAAGCAATGAGAAAATACTCAACTGTATTTAATTTCATGTTGTTTCAAATCACCAATTTTCTGTTTACATTTTTAGTAAGTATATATAAATATTTCTGATATGCTGTTTGTGTATATATTAAAAATGTATAATGGTTGTAAAAACAGAGGCGTTGGCTGCGAGATTATGTCTCCTGGTAATATCAGAAGTTATACACATAGGTATGGCCAATATGACTGCCCCAGTGTGAAACTGAACAAGAACATCAATGGACATGAAAATGTGAATGAGTAAAGCCCATGAAAATTCAACCCTACAAAAACAACTACAGGTAATTGAGGAACTCTGGAAAAGAGAGGTCTGATCTTCCCCATGAAAGAGCACAACAATTGGTTGTCCAGTCGTGAAAGGTTAGCCCTCAATGCAGACATACAATTCATGTATTTAGGAATATATGTGCATGCCATAACTATTAATTAAGAAATAGGTCATGAAATTGAAGGTGAGGGTCGGGATATATGAAAGAATTTAAAAGGAGGAAAGAGAAGTAAAAAATACAATCATACTGTGATCTTTAAAAATATATCATGATCCTTTTACATCTTCATAAATTTGTTGCAGAGAAAGATAAATGGTGAGAGGTGAGAAATAAAGGAGAAAGGAAAGAACATTACTTGGGAAAACAAAGGACTGACGGTCATGGGTCAATATAAAAACTTGAGATTCCCTCTATCCTTCCCTCCATCTCTTTCTGTGTGTGTGATGCCTGCCTTGAACACAGACACACACAACTCTGTACATAAATCTTTACACAAAATTTAAAGAAGTATAGACTTAAATTAGTAAAATGTTCAGGTAATTTATGGCTGCTAATTTTATCTGTTCTCATGACTTCTAAGCAGTTGCTCTGAGACATATAAAACAGATCAAGTACTAGGAGGACAAATTTTTGAAAGCATCCATAACATGGTATCAAAGTATTAGCTATGAAGTAATGGAAGTATGATAAAAATATATCCTGAGGCCACAAACCAATTAGGCCCATTTAAGGAACTGACACTGTCAGATCATGTCCATAGAGATGCTGATAATTCCCTCAGTTGTTAACCAAAGTCCACCAAATTAAAGCACCAGAGACAAACACATTTCCTCAGCCTGATAGAGAAAAAGCACCATGCTGATGCATTAAAATCTTCTTAAACAAAGCTTTTATTTATCTTCAGTCTGTAATTCATGACTACAATTCAAGAGCTAAAACATTGCCTTTTGGAGAAAAGATTCAATCATGCTTTACAGCAGCCATTTTCAAACTTTGGTATGCCTTTGTTTGATACATACAAATACTTTTCTGGAAGCATGTGGATCTGATATTTTTGTGATAACAGAGTGGCATATTTTAACTTCTCAATGAATGTCTGTCTAAAATTCATCCTATTGACAGATTTGAAGTTTATCTACTACCTATCAGAAGTTCTACAGTTTCTGTCTTAACTCAATGATTTGATAAATTCTTTCTTCCATATTAATTAAAGAAGCAATGTTAGATCAATCACTGTCCTGAGAACTATCCTATTCAATATCTTAGACATATACTAAAAGAACAATTGAAAAATCCATACATTCTGAAAAAAATGGTATGTTAGTAGCAAGGAAACAGTATCCCTGAAGAATGTAATAATTTAAAACTGTTTATTTGAGAACAATATATGCCTTATCTACCTACTTGTCTATTGACCTATCTTTCTCTCCATATATTTCTATCATCTATATGTTCATCATATACATATGATATTTCATGATATATATATCATATATATCAATATATCATCCTACTTTTCTCATTGATATTACAAATTGGCAAAATACATGACAAGAAGTGACACATGCATGTGTATGCCAACTTGCAACAAGTAGCTCTTATCAGGGAACTGAATCATGTCATGCAGCAGCCATCCTCAACTCTCAGGCCATCTTACTGGTCCTTAAATCACAAAATAGTAGTAAAGAATAAATAAATGAATAACAGTAGTAAATAATAAATAAATAAAAGTAGTAAGTAACAAATAAATGAATGAATAAATAAATTTAAAATGTCCTCTTCAATTATGTCATTTGATTGATGAAACTGCAATTTCTTTGTCAGTGTGTATGACAATTAAAATTATATTTGGTAGGGAATGTAAGGTGGGTCAGTGGATGAGAATCCTTGCTGATCTTTTGAGGACTTAAGTTTAGTTCCCAGAATTCACATAGGTTCACTCATAATTACTGGCAACTCAAGTCCAAGGTATATGACCACATTTTTCTGGCTTATATAAATGTCAGTGTGCATAATATAAGCTCACACAGATATACACAACACAATAAGTATACTTTATACAAAAAAAAATCTGAAAAATTGTATTTGGCTTTTCAAAATAATTCCTGAGAAATCCTTATGGATAACAAAAATGTAATGCACAATTTAATCTGTATCTATGAAAATATGAGAAAGATTTACTTTGTCAGATTTTGGACACTATTATCAATACACTATGAAAAATATAAAAGAAAGGAAGATTGAAACTGACTCTTGGTTTTAGAGGTGTCAGCCTCTCTGAGTGGGGGCAAAGCATAGCAGAGCCATTCATATCATAATGGCAAGTAAATGATGTAAGGTGGTACCAAGGGCCTCCTTTTGCTACAGACTTCCTTCAAAAAAACCAATGCTTTGAATCTGTGGAGCAAAATCCTCATCATCTAATTCCACCTACAGATGTGCTACCAAACACATCCTGGGGTTTGTGTCTGTAATATATTGGGCATTCTCTAACCAAATAAAATAATATCCATTAGTGCATTCACTGTTCAAGACTTGTTAATTTTTTGTGAGATTTTACCTGAAACCTGATGATTGTGTGATGTTAGAAAAGACTGGCATGACTGGCTCCTCTGACCAAGTTTTTTCATCTGTAAAAGTGAAGAGCAATTACACCTACCATTGCATTTATTGGGACGATTAGATGAAATTTTTACAAAGTTTCAGTGTATTGCTGAACTGTGAGTAAACATTCTATAAACATTCATTTTAATATTATTGATTTATTTTATCAGTCTGGAAAACATAAAATTCATCCCATTTTTGAAGATTCAGAAGGAAACTCACATGTTTCTGTGTTCTCTATTTGCCATACATTGATTTCTCTCTCTCCTTAGAATTAGATTAGCTAACTAATTTATATGCATATACTGTTCTGTATTGATTTTTTTCAAAGCACAAGCTGTGTTGCTCTAAACAGAATAAAAATTTCTTGAGGCTAAGATTCAAACTGCCAAAGACCAGTTAATAAAAACTCACTAATATATGAACTAAACATGACAATAGATGTGGAATTTCATTTCCTATTTGCAAAATAGATCGTTTCTTTAGTAATAACTTTCTTGCAAGTACAAAAATGAAAAATATTTTAGGACACATATAAGAAAAAAAAAAGAGATGCCAGGAAAACAATTTCAGAACTTGTAAATCAGATCCTAAAAAGAAACAGACTGAGAAATCTTAAGATATGTGAAGCTATGCCAGCAGAAGGGAACACTTGGAAGCAAGAGTATGGGACTCATGGAACCCCAAAGATACTCAGTCACTTCAAAAATGAAATTAAACTATAAAAAGGGAGATATCTGAGATCCTAATGACAAAATTTCTGGACAATTTGCAGAAAAAGAAGTTAGAACACATTAACCCATGAGGAAGAACAGCTTAAGTTAAAGTGTACATGAAGAATAAAAACATATTTTCAAAATTATTGTAATGGAAAGGTAGTTTGGTTACACACATGAAAAACATCACACATACAAGTCATGCAGATGAATGTGCACACATGTACTCATATAGACACACATATAGATAAGCATTTATATATGATTTGAAATTCTAAATGGGTCAAATAAGGCTGACAAAAAGAAATAAAAAAACTACAAAATAGTTCATTAATGAATATGAAATCAAGCATTAAAAATTAGTTAACAAACTCTTTCCATCTATATGCAAACATGTATAATACATATTCATAAATGTATATTTGAATTTATTTGGATTCTAATGTATTAAAGAACTGAAAGTATTCAAAGTAAAACTCAGTGAGGTGCAGCCACCTTCCACTTTAGGGAAATTTACCAATTAACATGATAATCAATTCCAGTAATATGTGTGGAGTTTATCCTACATCCTAGTATCTATTTACCAATTTGAGGATAGTTCTAAACATGAAAAAACAGAAAATAAAAGGAACATATAAAATATTGAGAAGAATTAATTAAGAAGACAATATAACTAATAGAAACCAAAGCATGGAAAATGTGTAAAGAAGACAGATTTGCCACAAGTAAATAAATTTCAATAGTGAAGGCACATTTTGTATATAAAATTCTTCTTTAAATTGAAAGATATTAAGAAAATAAACATATTGAATGGTAAAAGGTTAAACCTGATTAATCTGTCACAAGAAACCTGGAAGGTTGATCCAAGAGATATAGTATTTAAAGACTAGAAAAAGTAACTGGGGATGTATGAAAAATCTAAATCAGATATGCATGACTATCAATTATTAGAACATGAACCAGAAGAAAAACATTCTCCAAACTTTCACACACAAAAAAAATCAATATAGAGAAAGTTTCAGATACTAGAACATTGCTTAAAGACTGATAGGACAATCAACTTTTGAAATTTCATATAGGTACTACCTAAATATGCATCTATACAATAAGATGTTTATGTAAAATATACCATATAATCGTAAGTGAAAATTTTTATGGCATAAAATGAGGGAAAATTTGAACTCTTTTAAGAGAAGCTTAAGTTATTTCAGGAAAATAAATTAAGTTGCATAGAAATAGTACTTGGCCAGGACATCTATCAGCTTTTCAACTTTGAGCCACTCCCTGCTGATAACTGTGGTTATTGGAATGTAACCCCATGGAAATGCCCATTCTAATAATTAAAATTGGCATGTATATTGAAGTTGTTAGACAAATCCCACAGGAAATTGTTTCAAGTGAAAAATGTCATTTTCTCATCTTCCAACATTTATTGTTTCATAGAATTTTCTGCCTGTGAAAGTTTCTTTCTTGCTACCTATATTTTCTCATGCCTACAAAAGACAATTCCTTTTCACTAATATTCCACAGCATAGAAGAGCAGTAGACATTAACTACAGCACATATGTTTGAAGATAAAACATTAAATTCTAAGTGTTTCTGTAGACCTGCAGCATACTGTTTGTTGGTAATTGGGAGGCTAAAAAGTGATACTTTTAAATTTTCCAAGATAACTTTCTTTTGCCCAAAACAAAATCGCTCTTCACTTCTTGCTACAATACATTTTTCACTGCAAGTTAAAATTTTGTCTACCTATTTCAAACTGCCTCAAGCAGAGGAGTTAACAAAGCCATTCAACTTTCAAAGTAATATGGAATTCTGACCGTGACCTTTGGCAGACTCTTCCATCAGGTTACTTTCTGGGATATGTAACTGTATCTCTGCATGGAAAAGAAAGGAAGTAATACTTGCTTGAATTTTCACACAAAGAATAAATAAAATGATATCCTGAATGTTTAGTCACCTAAGACAATTATATTGTAAAGATAAATTGACATTAAGGTTTCACTTTGAATTGGTTCTAAATGTGAATCAATTCTTAGTCCTTTCATTGACTTGAATGAAGGATTAGAAGAGAATTAAGAGAAACATGAAGTTTGTTTTTGGTGGGAATTGAGTACTAAGATATTTAATTTCTTATATAAGCTTTAGAAGTGAGGCATCCATCATACATTGATCACTCACATTTTATTTGAAATCATTGGCAGTTTCATACAGGTGAAGTGTCTTCTAGTAAGGTAGAACACTTTCTGTATATTTGTATAATTTGACTATGTTTGCTTGTATTTGGAGAGAAATGTATGTAGGCAAAATTTTACACTACATAGTATTTAATTCTTAGGGGAAGCCCCCGCAAAAAGAATCCTGTAATCTTAAGCCAAAGTAACTGTCGTAAAGTTACTCAAAGTGCCCAGAGTAAAGTCATTTTTGTGTTCCTTATATTATCATAAATAAAACACTGAAGGACCAGAGGACAACAGCTTTTTCCATCTGCAGTCCAAAAAATCTGGACTCTATTGACAGGTCTTGATAAATTCATAAACAGTTGCTGTTGTAACAAAGGCAACTTAGAAGAAATGGCAAATGTAACAGACAACCTGGATCCAGCAATAACAGCTCAGACCCAACCATGGAGCAGATGCTCAGTCATGAATAGAAGTCCTTCAATAGTTGCTCACAAATTAGAACATAAATTTATATTTTGTTCTTAAATTAAACATTATTTGGAAATTTACTGCAACTGATTCAATTGTTTCTACTTAAACAGTTTGCATGCAAAAGAGGGTTGAATAAATAGTCCTTAAATTATTATCAAAAATGATTAATGATAAACTCATTTTCAAGACAAAAGATGAACTTAGGATAGAAAAACAATATAATTCTAAACTTTTAATCCTGAAAATAAATTTATAACAATCTGTGTGTCTTAATGTTTTTAATTTCAAAATAATATTGATAATTATAAATATAGTGACATTTAATTTATTGTGGGCAATTACCTTTTTTTCTGTTTTGTTTTTTGTTTGTTTATTTTTTGAGATGGGGTTTCTCTGTGTATCTCTGACTGTCCCAGAACTCACTTTGTAGACCAGGCTGCACTAGAGCTCAAAGATTTGCCTGCCTCTGTCTCCCAAGAGCTGGTATTGAAGGTATACACCACCACTGCTCAGCTACAAATTTTCTTTTAAACACATGCACGCAAAGTGTTTTTGTTTAAAGAAAAACACATGACAGCCAAACAATGAGTTTGCATTGTTGAAAAAACAATGTCATAGCAAAGGAAGAATTTAGGTGCTATAATTAAAAAAGAGGAAGCTTGACTGGCCTTAGAAAGATGGATATCTTGAGGGTTGATATACTAAGAAGAGTCAAGGTTATAGGCTTTATCTCAGAAGATACTATAAACCTTTCCTAAAACCAGGAGCTCTACACAGGATCTTACTGATTTATTATGAAAACATTTTATTGATCTGACAGGAAAAGGGGCATTTCCATTTTAGAAATCACAGTCTTTGGATAATGTCATGGCCAAATATCTTCAGTAATGAAGCAGGCTGAGATACAAATCAATCAAAACGTGACAATAAAACAATAGAGATACTACAGTTCTAGCTACTGAAATGTAAAACTTACCCTTTTTCCTCAAATATTTTATTTTATTTTGCTTTATAAATAATACCATTCAAAATTTCCACCTCCTCCTCTCCTCCTATTTCCCTCCCCCTCCCTCACATAACCTCCCTCTCTCCTTCCAGTCCTAAGAGAGGGCAGGGTATCCTGCCCTGTGGGAAGTCCAAGAACCTCTATGCTCCACCCAGGCCTAGGAA
>JAQHUG010000613.1:320372-330881 GCA_028555095.1 Dicrostonyx torquatus
GAGAACTTACCGGTGCCGCCATCCTGTAAGTCTAAGTTCTGAATCCTCCCGCTATTGCAGGAGTCCTTGCCTGATGCCTGGATGGAGTTCCTGGGTTTCGGCGCCACTTGTGACACGCCGCGTCCACCAGCAGAAGAGACAACCACATCAGGATTCTTCTCAGAACGCACTTTATTGGGACACACTCTCTTGTAGATAGGAAAGGCAGAAGGACCCCGATCCCAGGCGCGGCTAGCTTATACGCAGTGCCAAAACAAAACCCTGAGCTGTCATCGCCTGATAGGCTGGTCAAAATTGGCGCCATCGTATGATGACCGGATTGGTCGATTCATACGATGCCCTATACAAGTGCGGGGAAGCTATCAGGAGAGAAGTGGCAAATGGTGCTTTGGCTCTGAGCCAGCGAGCTCACAGCATGGCAGCACGCAAGGCGCCTTACAGATATTAAAAACTCTAAATGGGTCACAGTGTTGGATAAATGTATGTAGGTTTGGGAGAGAGAAGAGAAAGAGTATAGAAATCCATAAAAGAAAGTTAATAGTTTTAAAAAATAGGTAAAGTCTTTAAAGAAGGAGAGTATAGATAGTCATAGAATAAAAGGAATAAAGAAAAATAAGCCATGTAAAAATGGAAAATTCCCAGAAAGTATGGATTATGTATATTATTGTGTCTTCTTTGAATTTTTTTGACTGTTAAGGAGGTAAGTACAGAGAGATATTTCATTTTATGGGCTGCTAAGCTAAACCAGTATATTTTTGCTAGGCATTTGACATTCCAGCAGTCTACCCTCCTCCCTGCCTGTTTGCTATATAATGTTCGCTAGAAAAAATAAAGTTGCCAGCTTGATCGGAAATACAGACTTGCTGCCCATTTCTTATGTCTTTTGTCCCTTTTATCCCTCTTCCCTCCAGGGCTCAGGATTTCTGTCCATGTTCCGCTGGTTGTGACAGCTTGGTATCTTTTATCAGTGGAACATTCTCATCTTGCTTACTCTGTTTCTGGGTGACAACAGCAGTCTGAATTTTTCCTTTTCCCATAATTCTTCTGTTCTCATTGCCCTGACTCTACTTCCTGCCTGGTCACCCTGCATATACTTCCTGTCTGTCTACTGGCCAATCAGCATTTTATTAAAACAATACAAGTGACAAGGTACAAGACCATTGTTTCACAGCATTGTGCTTTAATTTTAAAAACATAAAACAAATTTTGGGTGTTGTTCAATTTATTTTCAGAAATATTAAGAAATATTTTTCTTTAATATTAGATATCTATTAAAAGTCAAATGCAGCAGCTAAAGAAATATTTATCACTTAAATTTTTAATAGCTGAGTACTTTTAATCAATGAGAACTGTAGAAAAACAAACAAGCATTTTGAACAGAGAGATTAGAACTTTCACTTTGTGCTTCCAGCTTAAGTATGGCATTCAGAGATTCTAAGGACAGTATTAGAAGCAAAGTCATGATAAATAAAGGCATATAGAATATGGCCCTCTGATTACATGATATTGTTAATGATAGGCCTTGACATTTCCTAAAGAAAGATGTGTTCCATCCAAGATTGTGGAAGGGAAGCTTCAAGCCTTCAGGAGGTCCTAGTTGATAGCAGCCACTAAATGTGGTGGTGGGGGAGAAGAATGTTGTATGTGTGTTTATTATGTGTATAATTAACTTTATTCAGCTAAATTTTTGTGAAACAAAATATAAAAAGGAAACTTAACAGGTACTGCATGCTTGAGATCCAACATACAAAGGACAAATTTAGCTTTCCCCTAAGAAATGCACATGCATCATAAAATCTTATTATTAGTTTTTATGACATATAATACATTTGTCTCCAAACAAAAGCACACACATGAAGGAATTTAGAATTTACTCAACAAGTCCTTCCCAAAGCAATGCTTTCTCAGGAAAGTGTTCCTGACATCCACAAATGTATTTTCTGAACAGTGAGTACTTATCTTGAATTGATTCTTTCATGCCTCTGGGTAATATAGCCAGATGAAACACCGTCTGGAAAAGAAAGTAGAAATTCATGAGAGGTGAGAGAATGGAAAGCAAATAGGTTTTTGTGTAGCTTACGTTAATAGGGTGGATGTTAAAGTTGAAATTAACATGATTGTAATTTATGACATAAATAGTTACATGAAAGAAGCATGGATTTCAGAGTAGTTTTCCACTGGATAGTTCTCTTGTTGGATCCATATAAAGATTCTGTTTTGGGGTATCTGTGTAAAAATCCCATCCCCACCTTCACATTTGCAATGACTTGAATGTCACTAGTGATTCATTTCCAAACTACTATCTTAACATTTAGGCTCTGTGATTGAAAAGAATTCACAGGCAGTGACTGACGAAAGGCAGAGAGAAGGCAAGAAGCTTTACTTTGCATTTATTGTGATGTAAAAATTAGTAACAAATGAAATGAAGTGATACTTAGAAATATATACCATAATATTTTAATTTAAAAATGTGTGATTTCAATTAACTTACTTGATCCCACTGGGAAGATTTGTTTAATCTCTAAAATGACTGTATAAAGACCAATTTACCCTAAATTCAATTTTCACTTTGAAAACACTTCCTTACATAGTGTCTGAATATCTTTCTAGAATTAACATAAAATTTAACCTTCTATTCTCAATTGTTTAGGCATATAAATATGTGACACCTATCAAAAAGTATTTATCAATTCATTTATTATAAATAAATGCAATTACACTTTAAAATGAAATAGACAAATAATCAGCCAAATTTATTAATGAAGTGAAAAATGTTATACCTCTTAGTGCTAGTCATTATATTGTTAAATTATGTATGGATCCAGTGGTTCATCATTTTGCATATTTTGTAGCCTCCCCTATTTGTTCTACTCTGCTGTCATCTTTGAACTACTCATTTGGAACTATTCTGCATGTGTTACACCCCATTTAAACAAATGTCCTCCTGAAGCTACAAGTTTTTCAGGGGTTTTGGCAAATTCTATTTGCCTCCTACTTCACCTAAATTGTCTCTCGTATAATTAAATTAAATTCAAGGCAAATGAAGTATTGCTTTTGGTCCCTAGACCTCTGTTAACATCATAGCACAATGCTAAAAAATCCAGTATGCCATATGACATTGGCCTTTGTGCAAAAGTGATAATCTAACAATGATGAAAAAGGAAACAGGTGTTGTACATGCCCAATTGCTGTGCTAAAGCTTGTTTTATGAATGGCAACTTGACATCACTCTTTAGGAAATCTCTGCTTTACTTATAGACACAGAAGAGATTTCATGATTCGGTAAATACAACAAACTGCGAAGCTATAATTTGGAATGCATAGTAATTTAAACAAATATTCTTAGAATTGAATATAAACCAATCTGATTTCAAAGGAAATTATTAGTCTACTGCAGTATATTTAGTTTATTTTTTTATTTTTATTTAGATCAAATTGCACAGACGTTCTGAAAAGGATAAGTGTAAAACTCTTTCTTTGCCCAAACCTTTCCCAAACTATTTTATAAGATGTTTCTTCTGTGATTTCCCTGATCCAGGGGTTTGGGCAGTGGCTACTCCTGTTCAGAGCTATAGTGAATAAGCAGATTCTTTACACAATGATGCACTCTTTATACTTCTTTTGTAAACCAGTAAGAGAAGTTCTCTCTTGAAACCTGTTCACATTGTCTCCTCTTATAAGTAAAATCTGAATCTAGGACTTTCTCCTGGCTTTATATTTGATGCTGCTTGACTGTAATTGATAAATTTTTAATCACAATTAAGAAGTGCTTTGAAATTATGCCTACCATAAAACATACCTGTTTTCTGAGTTCTGAGTTTTGATTTTAGGACACTAGCACAGACCACAATAACAATATAGATATATTACTATTTACCATTTCTTAAATAATGTTTTCTGTATAATGTTCCCTTTATTAAAGTTGTCCCACAAATTCACAGTTCAAAGTGGAAAAATAAAAGACAAAAATAAATGTGCAGGACACATACAAAGAAGAAAAGAGTTCCCCAAGGACAACAAACGGGTTAAACACTATCTGTGACTATTAGTAAAAGAATCCAGGATGGCAAAGGAAACCACAAATAGATGGTCTCAATTTATGTGTAAATAGAGCATTTGCATTCATCTTTTAATGAAACAAGTATTTTAACTGATTTTATATTTACTTACTGTGAACTAGCTGAAAAAATTTGACTTACTTCCTGGTAAAGATGAAGTCAATGTTTTTATTTTATTTTATTCTTTCCCATATTCACATCCTCACAGTTTGTCTCATAGCCTTCTAGCAGAAATTAGTTACTCAGAATTGTTTAGCCAAAGAATATCACTAATAAGAACTGAACTTTTGAGCATAGCTTACAATAGGCTTACTCCCTGAACTGAATAGACAAAAGTCTGTATAATAACATCATCCCAGAAATGATTTACTTGAGTGTTCTGATAACTGTCTCATCTCTCACTGTTATGACAAATCTCTGGCCATGAGGCTAAAGTATCTTAATTCAGTTATATTAAATGCTAGTAAGCTGTTTTGATACAACGAATAATTTGGTTTTCTTACTTGATTCTTCTGAAATTTTTGTGATTTAAAAATGTGATACATAAATAATACAACATATTGAGAATACCTCTAGAAATTCTAAAGGAGCTACTTCTATTTCTAGCACTTATACGCAGGACAACAATATTATTAAGTTTAGGTGGGGCTACAAACCAAGGCTTGAAAAAAATTATCCAGGTTCTATGCATTTAATCAGATAAGAAAGGAATGTTTATTATTTACATGATGATAGGATCTATAGCTTAAAATGTTTTAGAGATACTTTTTTTGTTCTCTAGATAGAAAGGGAAGANTTTTATTTTTGTTTCAAATATTTCACTATTATAATAAGTTTTCATATTTGTCAAAAAGAAAAATCTTGTAAGTCAAGTCCTTTGAAAACCATCTTGTAGAGGTTATTTGAGGTAAAATCTGTTGAAAGAAAGTTGCTTGGGGCTTTTAAGCAGGATACCAGTGCAATAGTTAAGATTCTGTTTTTTAGAATACACCATTGCATGAAAAGGATGACTGAAAAAGTCAGCATTGTGACACCATGGTTTGTAAACTTCATAGACTATAATTCAGATGGCTAATTGGAATTTTTAAGGTAATTAATAAATATAAGTATAGAAAATACAATTTCAAAAATTTTAATTAGTTTAATTTTAAATAAGTAATATTTTAGTATGGTAACTTTATATATGTGTCATTACAGCTTGTTCTGATTGTGCTCTTCCCTTGTTGCTACCTCTGTACTCTGTAGCTGTTTTAATCATTCTTTCTCATTTTATGATGTACATAGTTTGATGACCTTTCTTTCTGCTCCTCCCTATTTTGAATGCAATGAAACCACAAAGACCAATTTTTATCCCAATTTTAAAATTTTAGAATAAAGATACATCTCTGAGTAAGATTTTTAGTGTATGAGAAAAGATCAGAGGTCGATCTTGATTGGTAGGTAGAAAGTACATGATTGGGTCAGAGGAGCACAAATCAATAGAGCCATTTATATAAAGACAAAATGCAATTGATCTGTTAAGTAAATTCATGGGTAGAAATCACTGAAGATTGCTACGCCACTACCACACTACAGCCACCTGTTCAAATGGCATAAGTCAATCCCTCGAGTAGTTTGAAAAGCTGAAAGAAAGATACTTGAATGGATAAGGATGAACAGATTTAATTTATGAACAGCAGACATGTTAGATAAAGATACATTGTGGTCTGGAGTCAAAGGTACTGTGCAATCTGTGGCAGAAAGGACATTTCTTCCCTCTATCTCCTTAGAGACACAGGCATGGTACACTGACTGAGTGAAGGGCCAAATTCCCATGATTTAGGACCTACAAAAATATATTTTCAAATTCAGGGCTTTAAGCAGCATTTCATCATAAGAGGCCCTTTCACAAGTAGGAAAAAAACAAATAAATAGAAATTTAATTATAGTGACGTTGAAAAATTACCAAATGGGAGCTTGGAAATTTTGTAATGCCAATGCTTAGTTTTCAAAGAATGTATAGAAATGCGCCAATAAAATGAAACTGATCTTAAAAGTGAAGTTCAATGATATATGTAAGTATAGCCTTTATTGTGTAATGAAAATATTAAACATTTACTTAGAGTACAAGGTTTGATAGAAAAGAAAAATATAGATTGAAGAATAAACAAAATAGTTTGGGTATTTGGGGACTACCTATAGCTGTAAGGGGCAGATGTCTCAGTAGTCTTTATTTAGCAATGAGTATCACAAATCAAAATTCAGTCACAACTCTCAAGATATTTTTGATATCCTGTCATTTCAAGTCTTCATTAAACCCAGAAGTTAAATCTGTTCATCAATCTGTAGATGAATCTTTGGAATCATAAAGAAAGGCACTTCATATATTCAACACTGAACTACTTTGTGTATGCTTCTTTCCCATTTAAGCTGTGGGATCTGACATCCAAGGCAAGACAATCAACTACTAGAATAATTACTGAGTAATATTATCGAAAAAAAGTCTACTGAAGTGGTTATTTTAAATATATAATCCAGGCTAAGTAGTGTACAACATTGATAGTAATACTTGGGAAGCTGAGGTAGGTAGATCTCTGTGATCCTGGTTGCATAGAAATTTCCAAGGAACCAAGGCTACAGTGATACCCTGTCTGAAATGTGCATATATATTCTTTAATCACAATAACATATATATTCTTTAATCACAATGAACAATTTCATATATATTCATATATAAATGTATATATACATATTTTTGGATTTATGTGAATAGTTAATGTTAGATGATGATAGCATTTTATAACCACATGTGGAAATAGCAGTTATTTCAAAGAATGAAAGGATAAGTGTACTTATTTGTTTACAAAGCATTAAAAACATAGATTGTATTAGAAATCTATTGACATATCTCCTTCTATCTAGCACCTAGTTTTGTAATTTTTTTCTTACAAATCTATTATTTATTAATGGTTTACCTACCCTAAAAATGTGCATCAATGTGTCTTAAAGTTTGTTTATATTTTTGTTCAGGTGTCATAAGAAGATTGAATGTCCTTGCTGTCTATCATTACTCACAGTTGAGGAATAAGTAATACCAGTTTGCATGTGAACACTAACCTGTCATTTCATAAACCTACATTTAAAGGATATATTGTGAGCAAACCTATAATGCCCTTACAACCAAATGATCCCAAGAATTTCTGATATTCTTTGATCACAATAAACACTTTCTGAAATGTTGTAGGTTTGAAATATATTTTGTTTCCCCATTTTCCTTTAATCTTATGTATGTCCAATATATAACCCTAAAGCAAAGACAGTCTACATCCCAAGAAAAAAACTTATTAATGAAACTTTTTAAAAAACGCTGGAGATAACTTGTAACATTTGAAAAATCTCTTCACTGTTAATTCTTTACATTAAACTTAAACATTTGCAGTTTTAAGTGATCTTATATTGAATGAGTTCGGCATGGAATATCTCCTTGATAATTCCCTAGAAGTAAAGAACTAATGAAATGTGTTTGAGTTTTGATTAGTGGGTAAAGCATGAGTTTTCTAGAAATAAAGAAGTATTGCATTTTTCAGAAGACCTAAATCTAGAGAAAAGGGACTTGAGGATATGATTGGCTCAGAGCTGTGTGTATTAAAGAACATTCACTGGTTGTTTCATTTTGTCAGCTATTGTCTGGCTGCTACTGAAAAACAATGTACATCACCTTTGCTATCATATCTCTTTCTGTTTTATTTATGTTAGATTTACTCCTTTTTGAACAAAACTAATTATACTAATCCATCTTTGTTAAGTCTATATGGATGCATCATATTTTTAATTATTTGCAATAGGTTTACACTGATGGTATAATACACTCTTGTTATTTCTTCCTAGGTTATGAGGGTGATTGTGATGAGATGAGTAATTGATATTGGGTAATTATAAAAAGGTTTATTGATCACTAGCCAGTGATCACTCTTCTGTGATGACTCTTCTGCACAATGAACTAATCTAGGAAAATAAAAGATTATGTAAAATAGATTAAAATATTATTTTTACTTAGTGTATTTATGACCTATGAATCAGTATTTTGGTACATCAGGGACCATTTGGTACATTTCTTCAAGATTAGAAAACCTTCAGGGTGCAAAGAAGGAGCCACTCAAGAGGAAAAACAAGGGTACTATAGACAGAATGGCTTAGGCAAGGAGCCAGAAAAAAATAGATAATCATAAGTCTATTAAACTTCAGGTAATTCAGATTATCAAAACCAGGGAGTTTAAGCAGGGACATAAAAAAGATGTCATGCTGAATGAGAATATTTTTTACAAAGTGCTTCTGTTTATTTTCTCTTTCCCTTCCATTTAATTTTACTTCCTGTCTCAAACTCTTTCTTACAAAGTTTTATTCTGCAGATTAACAGGTAACCCTACCAAATAGTAGCTTGAAGGCAAATAATGAATTCTTTTTTTTCATATGGTTCCAGCAAACCCTAACATCCTTATTCGTGCAATTCTATCTTGTTTTATATTTCCCTCATTTTCTGCTCCTGCACCTAAATGTGATTTATATACAACTAAGTAATTGAAAACTGTCCAGGCTTTGTCAATTTGAAAAGAGTTTATTCTGTATCTTAGGGGTTGTTTGCAGCTGACCAAGCTTCTTCTATTAGAAAGTTCCCAAGTCTCTTTCCTAAGATGGGATTTAGCTTAAGTTCTGTAACAATGCACAGTGAGTTTCTCATTTGCCCTTAAGCTCCTTGGCCCAGTGACACACCACTTTAAGTTTAATCAGGCAGAGAAATCACAAAACTTCCCAGTCTCAAGTGACCACTCTGCCCTTTTATTTCCCCCTAAAAGCAGAAAGAGATGAAATTTCCCTAGTTTTGCTTTCTGTCTTTGAGTCTCTAAACACCTGTGTGCAGTGTGTATTTCAAATTGAGTGTGACCTAAGTTAATGCAGCATTCTGCGACAATACAAAATCACTTCTAAAAGCTGCTTCCCTAAGGGAGTGATTTTCATCCAGAATTTTTCAAAAAGAGGTGAGGAATGTATGAGAAAAACTCAAAAACTGTATAGTAATTTTCCTAATTTGCCCTCTTTTGCTGTGAGAAACAACATGAACAAAAAGCAACTGAACGAGGAAAGGGTTTATTTCATCTTACAGCACATAGTCTGCTATTGAGGCAAGTCAGAGCAGGAATCTAGAAGCAGAAGCTAAAGCAGAGAAAACAGAAGAATGTTGCTTTCTGTCTTGTGTCTTCCCTTCTCTCCATGGCTTGATCAGCCTGTTTTCTTAATACAACTCAGAATTACCTGCCTAGGGGTAACAATGACCTCAGTGTTCTGTACATTCCTCACACAGATAATTAAACAAAAATTCCCAACAATTGCCTACAATGTGACAGAGATATAGTCTCAATTGAAATTGTCTCTATGGAGATGAAGAAGAAGAGTATCAAGCTTGTATCAATTTGCTAAAACACTAAATAGGAGAGTAAAACTTCCCTAGAGAGAGATTTGTCTTTCTCATTTATTGAAGTCATGGATCTTGACAACAATTGTTCATAAGGAAAAAAAAAACTAGATTTGCCTTGTGGTGGGGCTCAGGAAATTATTCATTAGCTTATATGGCTATAGATGAGATTTTCCATTTATATCATAAATACTCTGTAGATATTTTGACATTTTCCAGCACCTAGGCTATATGAAAAGAACTGGAATTCTAAGAGATTTTATTTATTTGTAGCCTTTGGCATCCTCCTGATGTTTCTTACTTCATGTGGAAGGGTCACACCTCCTCTGTGGGCCTTGTTAGCTCTAGACAGGTAGCCCTGAGTTGTGTTAAGAAAACAGCCTGAGGACGTCAAACATAGCAAAGAGGACACAAGAGTAACCAACATTCCTTCATGTACCTGAGATTGACATTCCTGAGGTAGTGAACAAAGGAACTTCCATCCACTATAGTCAGGGCAGAGTTACAGTGTGGGTTGTGGGATGAATAGAGAGAATTCATGAAAGATTTTAACTTTCTGTAACAGCCTGTAATATATCCATAAATATGTCATAAAAAGACAGCTTTCCTAATCTAGACAGTTTTCTGAGCTTGAGTGATTTTGTATTCTTAAATTATATTACATTTCAAATATTATATTATTCAGGAATTCATGCTAATTAAGCCTGTGTATTCAACTCCTGCACCTAAGGTTCAGGAAACATCTCAGAAGATGTTAATGTCCAGATCTGTTCTGCTGCTGAGGGTCATGTCTGGTTTTGCGGTACTTCTGCAGCCAGGGTCTGAATTTATACCCATGAGAATGTTACCACTGAAGGCCATGTGGATGTCTATGGTCTATGCTGCCACCTAAAGCCATGCAAATGTCCATGGGCCATGCTGCTACAGTGGGTCGTATTGATCTGAGTGGCTTGTTCTGCTGCCTGAGGCCGCGGTGATTTCTATAATCCAAACTGACTCTGA
>JAQHUG010000613.1:360967-393486 GCA_028555095.1 Dicrostonyx torquatus
TGCGATGGGTTGCAGCCAACCAGGGGCTGACACGTCCTAGGCGAGGAGAAGCCTCTATTTAAGGGAAGGGTTCCCCCACCTCTGGGTCTCCGCTCTGGAAGCTTATGCTCTCCCTCTCAAGAGCATTAAAGCTTACTGCAGAAGGATCCTTGTGTGCCGCGTCGTTCTTGCTGGCGAGACGGTTGCGCGGGACAACTTTTCAAACTATGATGATTTCTGCAGCTTTTAAACTCCCCTCTTTGAATGTCTGAGCTCATTTTCATACTTCTTTGTAAAAAAAAAACCCTTATTAATAGTGCTTCAGTAAATCATGTCTCTACAGATTTGATAGTTTTCTTAGAGAGCACATTATTCTAGTTTTCTTTTTCTTAATCATACTTCAGAGAAATTTCTCTTATACATTTAGTGTTCTCAAATAAACTATAAATTTTCTTATCACAGATATTATGATTCTTGAACTCAGGAACAGTATAAATGAGCATTCAGATAATTTGCTTCCGCTCTCTCCTCCTTTTCTTCCTCCTCCCCTTCCTCTTTTGCCATCTTCTATTTTCTTCTTTTCTTCTGTACCACTTCTTCCTTCCCCCTGCTATTTTCATGCTTTCTCCCTCTCTGTCTTTGTGTATTTCTCTTCTTAATTATTTTGTTCTCTTTCTATTTTTTTCAGTGTCAGGTAAAAAATCCAGGACTTCATAAAACTTAAGCAGTGGCTTAACCCTTGAGCTACACACAACCCTTTCTTTTTTATTCTAAATGAAATACTCTCTATATATTTTATAAGCAGTAGTATATTATTATCTTATAACATATATATTGTAATGTAATTATTATAAAACCTCCTTTAATATACAATTGAAAATGGATTATATCCGAAATATGCACAGAAAAACACTTTCCTGCACTTCCTGTGTGTGCTTTAGTTATTTGCATGCTACACATCCTGATTTCTTTTTGAAATCATTAGATGACTATGACATACTCATGACAACATTTTTTACATTTGGTAGATTTTTTTGTCAGAAATTCTGATTTATAAAATGTATTTAGAACAGAAGAAAATATGTTTGCTATGTTATACTTTTATAGCTAAACTAAACTATTGATAGTCACATTTATTGGTTGTGTGTGTTGAAAGCTGTGCTTCAGTGACTTATTTAAACATTTTATACTAGTTGTTCCAAAGTATACCCTCATGATGGGAGCACGGTTTTGCTACAGATCATCTAGTGATCACAAGTTTGCCTTCTCTACTTAGATTCCTTATGGGCTGGATTTAATTCTCATAGCTTTATAAGGTATTTACTAACACTTACTTCCAATAGTAAGTAATCGTGCTGACCAAAAGAAGAAAAAAATACAGCACACTTTATTAAAAAAAAAAATACCTGCCTAGAGCAGAGCAGCTCCAGAATCTTTCTTCTGAAATACTTATATAGTTTGAAGAACAGTAGAAAATATAGGGGAAGAAGTCTATCTATAAATACCTAGTAAATATGTGAGTGAATTTTACATCACAAATATTAGAAATCTATATTTCATAGTCTATTTGTTATGTTTATGATTTAAATGAGACAAATTTATGAATTCTTTTTAAATTAAGATTGTATTCTTACCAGTTTTCTTATGAAGCCTGTTTGGTCCACATAAAGTTATATGTAGACAAACACTCATTTCAAATAGAATTTTCCAACTGGGTTCTGATGCTTTTGTAATAACTTTATACAAAGAAAGAGTGAAGGAAAGAAAACATAAATAATTAACACCATAGCTCTCACACATTGCCCATGATGCAAGGAATCACGTTTTCCTAAGATGTTATGATTACAGACCAATGGTGTGATTTAAGCCTTATCTTCTGGGCTGTGCTTTACACTAAAAAAGGCTGAAGGGATACTGGGCAGTATTGCACCATGGTCATCCTGGGATTGTTCTTTTAGGAACTACAGATATTATCTGCTCAGACCATTCACTCCATATTGACTGCTGATATTGATTTGACCTCATTTTCTTCATCTCTTTTGGTCTTCATTATCATATCACCAGGCTCGATGCAACTTTCACAGTCTCTAACTGAGAAAAGATTACAAGTCTCTTAAGGTTTCAGCACAAACCATTGCCACAAAAATCTTGCTATTATAAGCATATATCTCTTTTTTTTAATTTTTTTGAGCTCTACATTTTTCTCTGCTCTCCTCCTCTTCCACCCTCTCCCAAAGTCCCCATGCTCCCAAATTTAATCAAGAAATCTTGTGTTTTTCAACTTTCCATGTAGATTAGATCTATTCATGTCTCTCTTATGGTCCTCATTGCTGTCTAGATTCTCTGGGGTTCTGATTTCTGGGCTGGTTTTCTTTGCTTTATATATAAAATCCACTCGTTAGTGAGTACATATGATAATTACTTTTTATGTCTGGACTACCTCATTCAAATTGATGTTTTCTAGCTCCATCCATTTGCCTGCAAAATTCAAGATGTTTTATTTTTTTCTGCTGTGTAGTACTCCATTGTGTAAATGCCCACATTTTCTTTATTTATTCTTCAGTCAAGGGGCATTTAGGTTGTTTCCTGTTTCTGGCTATGACATATAATGCTGCTATGGACATAGTTGAGCACTTGTCCTTGTAGCATGATTGATCATCTTTTGGATATATACCCCAAAGTAGTATCATTGGGTCTTGAGGAAAGTTGTTTTCCTAATTTTTTGAGAAATGGCCACACTGATATCCAAAGGGGCTGTAACAGCTTGCATTCCCACCAGCAATACAGGAGTGTTCCCTTTACCCCACAAACCTCTCCAGCATAAGCTGTCATCAGTGTTTTTGGTCTTGGCCATTCTTACAGGTATAAGATAGAATCTCAGAGTTGTTTTGATTTACATTTCTCTGATGACTAAAAATATTGAACATTTCCTTAAGTGTCTTTCAGCTATTTTAGATTCCTTTGTTGAGAGTTCCCTGTTTAGGTCTGTACTCCATTTTTTATTGGACTATTTGTTCTTTTGATGACCAATTTCTTGAGTTCTTTGTATATTTTAGAAATCAGACCTCTATTTGATGTGGGGTTAGTGAAGATCTTTTTCCACTCTGCAGGATGTCATTTTTCTTGCTGACCATGTTCTTTGCTTTACAGAAGTCTTTCAATTTCAGGAGGTCCCATTTATTAATTGTTTCTCTCAGTGACTGTGCTGTTGGGCTTATATTTAGGAAGTGGTCTCCAGTGCCAATGTGTTCATGTGTACTTCCCACTTTCTCTTCTATAATATTCAGATGGCTGACTTTATGTTGAGGTCTTTAGGCCATTTTGACTTGAGTTTTGTGCCTGGTGAGAGATAGGGTCTATTTTCATTCTTCTTCATGTTGATATCCAGTTTTGTCATCACCATTTGTTAAATATGCTTACTTTTTCCATTTGATGTTTTTTTTGCTTCTTTATCAAAAATCAGGTGTTTGAAAGTGTGTAGATTAATATCCAGGTCTTTGATTCAGTTCCATTAGTCCTTCTGTATGTTTTTTGCAAATACAAGCTGTTTTCAATACTATAGATCTGTAGTAGAGTTTGAAGTCAGGGACTGTAGTTAGCGTATATCTCTTAAGGGTACCTTTGTAGTCATTAAGTGAAACTCAGAGAGGAAGAAATGTTGAGTTCAAACACAGCATGTCCCCATAAATATATTGATTCTTTGGATTATTTGTTGGGTAATATTTAGAAATCTGTTTTTCATGCTAACAAATGAAACACACAAGCTAAGAAATGGATTGTGTGTTGTCTCAATGCAATTAAGCATGCACGTTTTACATACAGATTTAAAAATCTAAATATTTAGTGAATGATATTAATATGGTAAATTACAGAAGAGGTTAATATTTTATTATTGATTTGGAGCTTCAATAATAAATAATATGTTTATAATCAATTATTTATATAACCCCCACATAAACTCATCTAAGTGCTTGAAGAACTCTACTGCTACTTGGCTCCAGGGACTTGCCTGAATAGAATGAAGAGGGAATGAAGAAAAGACAGATATGTTGACTGAGCTCACTGATGGGGAAATCAGAGTCTCTCCTCTCCCAAGCTCAACATGTTGATTATATATAATTTAACAGAGAGATGAAGTTGAACATGAAGAGATGGAATTACAACATAAAGATAGATGAAGAGTCAGATATATTATATAGATAGTTCAAGGAGTCAGAGACATGTTTGTTTAATTTCAGAACAACTGAAAATGATATGTGACCTTTCTAAAGAAAAATTTTAGATATGATGATACCTTAAATTTTTGGTTTCATTTAGATGTTATACAATTAATATGACAAGCCAGTATGGGAAAATTGGATTGACATATATGTACTTAATCAACATTTTAAATAACTACAATCTAACTATTCTTGATGCATAAAACAAAATTAAAAAAAGTAAAATTGTTTAGAAAATAATAAAACAAATATTTCATGAGGGGAAAAAATCTTTCCATTGTTATAATATATGTATATATATATATATATATATATATATATATATATATATATATATGTACAGACATATACACAAAAAAGTGTGTGTGTGTGTGTGTGTGTGTGTGTGTGTGTGTGTGTGTGCATGGCCCAGGATAAGAAAGTGAAGCAGTGAATCGATAGATTTTTTTAATTGATATCTATTTAGCTGTACATTTTTCTCTGCTCCCTTCCCTGCCCCTCTCCTTCCCTTCAACCCTCCCCCAGGGTCTCCATGAATAGTTTATATTTTTTAGTCTGATAGGAAATATTATGTGGTATTGCAGTGGTCAGGACAACTGCCTCACAGGCCTATATTTCAATGGCTTGGTCACTAACATGGCACTTTTAAAACTTGGTACAATCTTTAGAAAATAGAGCCTAGTGAAAGGCCCTTAGGCCATTGAGGAATGTTCTTAAGTGCAATTAGAGACATGGCCTTTTTCTGGCATGAGTAAGCAGTTTTACTTACAGCATCCTTTCTGGCATTAACACTCAGCCTTCCCACCAGCAGTCTGAAGTTTTGAATCTAGTTGAACTTGTAAAGAAATCCGCAATACTCTGATCCCAAACAAGTCATTTTTCTTTAAGAATGTATCTCTGGCTGAGTGGTGGTGGTACACGCCTTTAATCACAGCACTCAGGAGGAAGAGGCAGGCAGATCTCTGTGAGTTCAAGGCCAGCCTGGTATATAAGAACTAGTTTCCAGGACAGGTTCCGAAGCTACAGAGAAACCCTTTCTCAAAAAGAAAAAAACATAAATAAATAAGAACTTATCTCTTGCATTTCTTTGTAGTAATGTATAAGGCAGAGTTTACTACTTAACATATTTAAGAATAATATAAGAAGTCATGTCCTAAAAAGAAATTTTTAGCAATAAGATATATTGTTACCATACAGCATTGTCAATAAATCATTCACCATTCGTTAGGTACATACTTGGGACAGATAGAGACAATAGTGTTTTATTTTTTAAAAAGTGCACATGAGTAGGTAATACACACATAGATTATGAGAACTCCTTAAAAATATAACACGCTTTTAATTTTTTAATTTGCCCCATTAAATTAGCTGAAATAAATTTAAAAATCAAATATCACCATACAATAAAATGCCAATACAGTACTAATTCAACCATGAAAAATTCTCTCCATAATAGACAGCTTGCAAATTTCCATTGAGAAATTCACAGTAATATTTGCTTAATACACTGACAGACCTACCAAGTTTCTCCAGTAAAAATGATTTACAATGCATTCGGGACTTTTCCAGTTAGAAAAGGACGATCAGGAGCTTTGAAAAGTATGCTTTGAAATGCTGAAGATTCCTAAGCATTGCTCCCAGTGGACTCTAGGATTGAAATTAAATTAGGTACTCAGAATAACAGACAAAATTGTAATTCACTTTTCCAGTTGAATGCTTATTATTCAGAAGGAGTTAATTGGGATATGTAATCCTTTGAAATATGCAACAAAAATCTTCTAACTCTTCAGAAATGTGACACACTTTAGTTTTCCAGGTAATCATAACCTATTTAACTTCCTTCCAACTTTTCTTGTACTAAAAATGTAAGTTTGTTTCTGAAATTTCCCAACCACTTTGTGCTTACATTCTTCCACTGAGGCTTTAATTCAACATAAAAGACATTTTATTTCACTGCTATTTTCCTAGTCAGTCTAGAGTCTAGGGTGGGGTAATATTAGAAGAATGTAATTAAACATTTCAAATTGTGCATATTTCTGGCTTTATTTGATCTTTGAAGAGCATACTTGTTTTTTCCATACACAAAATAGTTTTTAAAATTATTATTGTTATTATTATTATTTTAAAGGTATTGTTATTGGTTTTATACAGACCTTAGGTCACCTATTTAAAAAACTTTTTAATTAATTAATTTTGTATGCATATGGTAGTTCAGCTGCATATATGTATGTGTACTAGTGGCATGTAGTGATCATAGAGGCCATTTGATTGTTTAGAACTGAAGTTACAGGGGGTTATTAGCCACTATTGAGGTGCTGGTAATTGAATGTGTCCTCTGCAAGAGCAGTCAGTGCTCTTGACAAGTGAGCTATCTCTCCTAAAACACACATTTTGTAATTAGTGTGTGTGTGTGTGTGTGTTAACTTTGTTATTTAACAAATAGTACAGGGAGGGATCCTGCTTAGTTAATAAAGATAGTTTGAACCAGTTCTTCAAATGATTAAATGAAATTCTGTGCTCATAAGTTATCCTATAATTCCAGTATTGAGTTATATTTAATTTTCCACTATGAAAATAATTACTAGTTCTTTTATGGTTATATATGGACACTGAATGATTTGAGTGAAGCAAAGGCTCAGAATAAATATATTGAAAAAATAAACACATCATAAAAATAGATTCTGTTAACTGTTTCAGGGAAAATATAGAATTTGAGGATAGAGATATGGTTTAGCAGTGAAGAACATACCTGCTCTTACAGAGGGCTTCGGTTCAGTTCGAGAGCTTACATCCTGACTCATTACAATTTAAAAGTCCATTTCAAATGGATCTGATCTTTCTTCTGACCTCTGTGGGCACTAAGCATACACAGGCGCTTTTCACATTTCCAAAATCTTTTTTTTCCTTTTTTTTTATTTTTAAAAGAAAAATTTACATTTCTCCCCTTGTCCCAGTCCCTCCCGCTCACCCACTACCCCACCGCCCTTCCCCTTCTTCCTTAAGATGGGGCAGGATACCCTGCCCTGTGGGAAGCCCAAGGCCCTCCCCAGTCCATCGGTCTAAAAAGGTGTACATCCATATAGAATGAGTTCCCAAAAAGCCAATACATGCAGAAGAGATAGGTCCCTGTGCCATTATCATTGGCTTCTCAGTCAGTCCCCATTGGCAGCCACATTTAGAGAGTCCGGTTTGGTCATATGCTCCTTCAGTCCTGGTCCAGCTGGAATTGATGAGCTCCCAATAGATCAAGCACACTGTCTCAGTTGATGGGCCCATCCCTCGCAGTCCTGACTTCCTTGCTCACCTTCTCCCTCCTTCTGCTCTTCCACTAGAACTTGGGAGCTCAGTCCCTCGCTCTGATGTGAATGTGATTCTCTGACTCTATCTCCATCCATCATGCGAAATTTCTATGGTGATGATCAAGATATTCAACAATGTAACTATAGGACAAGGTCAGTTCATGCATCCTCTCCTCTGCTGCCCAAGTACCTAGCTGGGGATATCCCTGTGAACACCTGGGATCCCCTCTAGAGACAAGTCTCTTGCCAATCCTAAAATGACTCTCTTAATGTAGATATCTTATTCCCTTCTCCAATATCCACCCGTCCTCCATCTCCACCTTCCCCCACCCTCAGGCTCTCCCCTGTTCTTCCCTTCTCCCTTCTACCCCCTTCCCTTTTGCCTACTCCCACTCCCAACCCTTACTTCCATCCCCATCTCCACACCCATGCTTCCAACTTTTGCCTGGCGATCTTGTTTGCTTCCGACTTCTAGGAGTTTCTATATATGTTTTTCTTTGGGTTCACCATGCTATTTGGTTCTCTAGGCTTGTGAGGTATAAGCTTAATGTCCTTTGTTAATGGCTAGGATCCACTAATGAGAGAGTACATACCATACTCATCTTTTTGGGTTTGGGATATCCCACTAAGGATAGAGTTTTCTATTTCCATCCATTTGCATGCAAAATTCAAGATGTCGTTGTTTTTTACCGCTGAGTAGTATTCTAATGTGTATATATACCACACTTTCTGGATCCATTCTTCCATTGAGGGGCACCTAGGTTGTTTCCAGGTTCTGGCTATTACAAATAATGCTGCTATGAACATAGTAGCACAAATGTTTTTAGTATGGTTGGGCATCTGTTGGGTATATTCCCAAAAGTGGTATTACTGGATCCTGAGGTAGGTTGATATCTCTTTTTCCTTGTTCCTGTTGCAGTGGGTGCATGATTTTGCTACTGAAGAATGTGATTTATTGTGTTTCTGTCACTTTAGGCATCTGATTTCATTTTTTAAGCCATAATCAGAAGGATAAATGCAGTGGCATCTTTTTGTAAAAGGGCTATGAGTAACCATTGATATTCAGGGATACACAGATTGTAGATACTTGCATTTATTTTCAAACTTTGTAATTTGTTCCACTTGTCTAATTCAGTGTCATTATCACAAGCAGTTATTACTATCACTTTCATAAATATGTTATATTGAAATATAAACCTTGAACATTGTCTTTATGTTTTAATTATGTGTGTATGTATCTCTGTGTATGTGTGTCCATAAGAATCCACTGCCTACAGAGGGCAGAGGCACTGGATTCCACTGGAGCTGGAGTTATAGGTGTTTGTGAGCCACCTAGAAAGTGAACGAAGATCCTCTGGAAAAGCAGTACAACTCTCACTCATTGAGCAATTTGTCCATCCCCATCCACATCACATTCTGAATAGTATGGATCAATCCTGATTTTTATCCCTGTAATCATGTTATCTTGAAAATTTGTTAAATCCAGTCGAATTTATGGCTTTGCATCTGTGTTATAATATATTGAAGAGTTCTCAAAAGTCATCAACAATGGGATTTGTTCAATGCCTTCTCAGGAATTTTTTATCACTGATTCTTATTAGAGATCTGAAAATATCCTTCAGTACTGCATCTCCCTGTTGCACTCTGTGGTACTCCAGAACTTGCTATTTGCCGTACCTGTTCATCTTTGTCTTTAAGAACAGCCTATCACTATGTTTTTTAAATATCATGCTTACTTATATTTTTGCAACCCTATCTTTCTCATTTTTACATTTTTCAATGAAAATTAAATTTTGTACAATGTATTCTGATTATAGTTCCCCCTCTCACAACTATTCCTGGATTAAGCCTACCTCCATACTGACCCAAATCCCCTTCTTTCCTTGGTGTTTCACATTAAAAACAAATCAACATCTAAAAGAAAAAAATGCAATAATAAAATGAAACCAAGTAGTCCCAAGTAAGACAAAAAAATAAATAAACATAATAACAAAGGCCAAGGGAAAACAGAAGAAACCCATATATGCATAGAAACACATATATTGACACACATACAAATTCCCACATCTCCTACTGCAGCAAGCCCTGAATATTCCAACATTAGTGAAACCCAAAGAAAAGATGATAAAATGGTCCTTATGTGTATGATAAAGTTCTTTAAAGAGAAAATTTAAAAAAGTCCCTTAGAGAAATCCAGAGAAACACAAACAGTATACAGAAATAAATAAAATCATTTAAGACATGAAACTGGAAATAGAGCCAATAAGGAAAACCTCAAATTAAGAAATTCTGGAAGTGGGCAGGTTTCACCAGTAAAATGCAAGAGACATAAGAGAGAATCTCAGGCATTGAAGATACTGTAGAAGAAATAAATACAGCAAAGAAAACTTTAATGCTAAAATATTCCTGACCAAAAATATCCAAATACAAAAATATGAAAATACCCAAACTAAGAATAATAGGTATAGAAAAAAGAGAAAAATACAGTTCAGAGGCCAGAAAATATTTAAAAAAAAATCATAGACAAAAATTTTCTAACTGTACATGGAAGTTTCTGTCCTGCCCATTCCCACAGTCATTCATTCCCAAATAAACACATAGAGGCTTAAATTAATTATAAATTGTTGACCTTTTGTTCAGACTTATTACTAACTAGCTTTCATATCTAAATTAAGCCATAATTCTTATCTATGTTTAGGTATGTGGCTTGGTGCCTTTTCTCAGTAAGGCATTCACATCTTGGTTCCTCTGTGTCTGGGTGGCGAATGTTTCCCCTTCCCAGAATTCTCCTCGTCTGTTCACTCTGCCTATATGTCCTGCCTGGATATGGGCCAACCAGCATTTTATTAAACTAATATGAGTTGCAAATCTGTATAGTGTACTGGGAGATTATCTCATAATATTTTCCTGTTTTTTCCTTTCAAAACAAGAACTTTGAATTTAATCTCATTTATTTAGCTTTTTTCCTGGCCATTATTCATAAAAAACTTGCAATCCACAGAGAAGACACAGAAAACGATTTTCTGAACAAACATCATCTGTGCTGACACTAAGAGAAACATGTAATAAATGGTACCTCATGACCTGGTATCTATAAGCAAAGGACACAGTCAATTAGACAAAGGGGCAACCTACTGAATGGTAAAAGATATTTACCAACTACACACCTAAAAAGGATTAATATGCAAAATACTTAAAGAACTCAAGAAACTAGATATCAAAAGAAATTAATTAAAAAGAGGTTACAGATCTAAACAGAATCTTCTCAATAGAGGAATTACAAATTACTTTGAAGTACTTAATGGAATGCTGAATATCTTTAGCCATTAAAATGCAAATAAAAATTACTTTGAGATTCCATCTTACACCTCTTAAAATGGTTTAGATCAATAACAGAAGTGCAGTTCATGCTGGTGAGGATGTGGAGCAAGAGAAATTCTCTTTCATTGCTGGTCAGAGTACAAACTTGTACAACCACTTTGGAAATCACTGTGACATTTCTCCAGAAAGTATGGAATATGATTTTTCTCAATATCCAATTACATCATTCTTGAGCTCATACCTAGATGGAACACTTAATCCTATGACAAGGACATTTGCTCAACCATGTTCATTGTGGCCTTATTCATAATAGAAAGAAACTATAAACAACCCAGATGTCCCTCAACAAGATAATGAATAAAGAAAATGTGGAACATTTATACTCAGCTGTTAAAAATGACATCATAAAATTTGCAGGCAAATGGATGAAATTAGAAAAAAAATCCTGAGTGAGTTGTTCCAGACTCAGAAAGACAATTTTGATAAGTATTTACTTATAAGTAGATATTTTATTCATTAAGTAAATAATAATCACACCATATCACATAGACCCAATGAGGTAAGATAAAGAGGATGGATCTAGGGGAGATGCCAAAATATCCCTGGGAAGAAGAAATATTATTATAACCAGACTGAATGTAGATGGAGACAGGAGGGGAAAAGTTCATGGTGGGGTAAAATAGGTAGAGTAATAGAAAGACAGCTGAAATTGGAAAGTGTTTGGTGGGTGGTATGGAAACCTAGTGCAAAGGAAACTTCCTAGAATGTATGAAGATGATGTTAATAAGAATTCTTTGTAATGAGGAATACAGAGTCTTAACTGGCCAACACTTGTAGCCTGATGAGGTTTTCAGTGGTGGGACTTTGTTGTAGTAAACTAAGCTGTTGACCAAGGAGAGGTCCTATGTACATTCCCCGAAATACCCTAGCTGTTACTAAGGTAAAGGATTTCTCTTCATAAACTGAGAGCCAGGCCCCATTGCCAAGGACAACATCCACACAACTCACTGAACATGGAGAAGTGGAGCTGGTGCCTACAAGGAGTTTTCACCCCTATGTCCTAGCCTCTGTGGTTTGAGAAGGTACTCTGCAGACTACTGAAAGAGAAATATAAACAGAACCCAGCCCCAAAACCTTTGACTTACAATCTTTCCTAGCTGCCTAATATGCTATGGCAATGGTGGCACAGAATTTGAGGGAGTAGTCAGTCAATGTCTGATTTTACTTAAGGCACTCACCACTGGAAAAGAACCATACCTGGCACTGTTTGGATAACCAAGAATAAGGGGCTAGATAGCTCAGAGATATAGGGTAAAACCAAATACTACCAATCTGAAAAAAAATGATTCTTAATGATATTCTGCTATACACCACAGATCACTAATTTGTCTAGTCATCATCAGAGAGGCTTTGTCCAGCAGCAGATGGGAACAATCACAGAGACACACAGCCAGACATTATGCAGTGAGAAAGTTTAACTTGGATGTCTCATCAAATCACTCTGCCCAGAGCACAAGGAAGTCCATATAAGAAAAGACAGAGAGATTATATAAGTCACAGGATGTGGATAAAAGCAGGATAACAAGGTCTTCTGAGTCAGCTAAGAAAGATGCAGATGAGCTCACAGAGACTAAAGCAACAATCATAGGATCTAACCCAGGTCCTCTATGAATATAGTATAATTATTAGCTTAATATCTTTATGTAACTTCTGACTGTGAGAACAAGTGAGTCTCTGATTCTATTGCCTGCTCTTGGGCCTTTTTTCTTCCTGTTGAGTTGTTGTGTCCAACTTTGATACAAGTGTTTTTGCTTCATCTTATTATACTTTAGTTTTCTATTTTTCAATGTTATCTCTTAGAAACCTATTCTTTTTAAATGAGAGACAGAAAGGAAGTGGATCAATACAGCATGGGAGATGTGGAGGAATTGGGATGTGTAAGGGGAAAGGAAACTATAATCAGAATATATGATAAGAGAATAGAATCTATTTTCAATAAAATAAAAATAGAAATATTTGACTTGAATAATGTGATTAAGATTCTCTATAGAGACTATGGCAGTATGGATGTAATTATCACCTATAATTTTAAAAAAAGTGGCAATATTAGGAGTTGTGGCTTGTTGTATGTAGCAGGGAGAGGGGTGCGTGTTGTTTGTTTCCCGCACCCAGCTTCCAAGCCCCCTGCCACTGGCCTGCTTAGCTACTGGTGGCTGCCTCCGAAATAACCACGTGACAAACTGGATTCATTTAAACTCTGCCCGGCTTATTATCACTAGCCTTTCCTTGGCTAGCTCTCATAATTAAACTAACTCATTATAAAAGTTTGTAAGTCACCACGTGGTGACATACCGGAAGGGTCTAACCTGCATCCATCTGCAGCGGCGGCTCGTGGCTTCTGGTCTCACTTCCTTTCTTCTCCTCCCAGAACTTCTGTCTGTCTACTCCACCCACCTAAGGGTTGGCCTAACTATAAGCCAGGCAGCCCTTTATTTAACCAATCAAAACACAGAAATACAGGTGGACCCTCCCACAGTGGCTTTGTGAGAATATGTATGACCTTGTTGGAGGAAGTGCGTCATTACAGAAGTGAGCTTTGAGGTCCCTTGCTTAAGCTTCATTCAGTGTCACAGGTGACTTCCTGTTGTCTGCAAGCCAGGATGTAGCCAGCACCATCTCTACCTGTACACTGTGATATTCCCTGACATGATGATGAAGGTCTCAACCTTTGAACTTCAAGCCACCCCTCAATTAAATGTTTTCCTTATAATAGTTGTTTTGGTACTGGTGTGTCTTCACAGCAATATAAACCCAAGACAGAAGTTGGTACCAGGGATTGACGTACTATGATAGGCCTGACCATGTTTTTGTTCAGAGGAATTTGGACCTTTACATTTTGGGATTTGAAAGCAATGGAATTCTTTAAGCACTGCATAATGGGCCATAGTATATGAAGCACTGAAGAGAGTGGTGCTAAATGTGATCTGATAAATTGGGGGTGAGGGAGGGAGTCCTTGTTCAAGAGATTACAGAGGAGAAACTTTCTGTATGTTGCCTAGATATTTCTTGTGAAATTTTGATGACGAAAGTGGATGCTTTTTGCATTTGTCTAAAAAGTCTGCCTGAGATTAAAATGAAGAATTCTGGATAAATTACATTGGAAGTAGAAATCCTAAAACAGTCTAGTGTAGGCTCTGTTTTTTGGTTACCAATGGTAACTCTAATGAAAATATATAATGAAAAAGAGCAAGCTGAGCAAGAAAAAAAAATATTTGAGGCAGAAACAAGCACCAAGGTAGAATGGAGATGCGTTCTGTGTTCTAGGAGATAAACCAAGTAAGAAATGGAATAAAGGGAGTGATGACCTGATGGGGAACAGTTTTAGCCTATCAGGCTAATAATCATGCCCCACCATTAGCAATTAACTAATTATTCCACCCCTCATTAGCCATTAGCTAATTATTGGGGGTTGGACCATCAGGTCCCAATTAGGTATAAAAGGTTGGGTTCACGTGGGAATGTCTCTCTCTCTCTCTCTCTCTCTCTCTCTCTCTCTCTCTCTCTCTCTGCGGATCATGGGGGTTGGTGAGCATCTTCAGAGAAGCACAGATCCAGGGTCTGGTATTATAAATCTGCTTGTGTTCCTTACTACTATTAAAGTGTATGTATTAAAGATAGCTGGCTTGGGCAATAATTAATTGAATCTCACAATGACCAAAGGAAAAGTTTCCATCCAACAAAATTACCAACTTGTGTAAAGGAATGAAAGAAAAGTTTAGTGCCCTGTATGGTGGTACACACCTTTAATCCCAGCACTGGGAGGCACAGGCTGTGGGATCTCTGAGTTTGAAGCCAGTCTGATCTACAGTTCAAGTTTCAGGACAGCCAAGTTTAGGCAGTGAAGGACAGTAAGCTGGTGAAGATCTCATTGAACAATGGGGCCATATTCCAGCCTTGGCAAGTAGCAGAACTTGACAGCTTTGGCCATGTGGCTCTGGCTTTAGAGTTAAGGATAGAAGACAAGGGTTAATAAATTTGCCTTCACACCTAAAGAAAGCCACAGAGGCCAGTCATATGTCAGTGGTGTCTCTGAATGTAGGCCTAGAGAGGTCATTGTGTGAAGCTGTGAAGATACAGCCTGAATTACCTTGAATTATGATATAGGTTGTTAATGAATAATCATTGATAATAATCAAGCTTGTAGTCAGGTTAGTTAGATTTTCTAGATGTATAGAGATGTATTTCAGTTGGATGGGCATTCTTCATATCTTTCAAAGACTACAGAATATGGCTTTTAATTTTTTTTAATAACTTAGTGTTTTTCATGACAATAAGACACGTCTGCTCCTGGCAACACAAATCAACTTCAAAAGGAAGATTGGCATCGAAGAGCCTCCTTATGGAGTTGGTTAGCCATTTGGACAAGAAACTGCTCTTGCCTGGACTGATGCATAAACTGGACATGAAGAACCCGCAGAGAGATGACTGCTAAACTTGCCTAGATGTGAGAGGGTCCTTTGGGGTTCCTGCTTCATGGGCAAGTCTGCGAGACATTCTGCAGGATACAAAAGAAAGTGACTAAACTGTCTTTAACATTTCCTGCTTCATGAAAAATTTTGCTGGATACTAGGGGCCCAAAGGCCAAAGATGGATGTTCCAACAGTACAGAAAAACTTTGAGTGACTGTCCAGGCAGTGAGATGTCTCTGTCATTTCTAGAGGTTTTAAAGCTGCTTACAATGTACTTCCTATTTACTTGGGTAATATTGTATCCTTCTGGAGTCTTTTGATGGAGTTAAGAATAGATAGATAGATAACTATAATTATGGCTTTCCCTTGTTATGGTGAAGGATAAAGTAGATGTGGATATTATGGCTGTAATTCTTGTTTGATAACTTTTGTTATATGTAATTTTACTATGTTAGAGTTAAAGCCTTTCTTTGCTTTTTAAAGAGAAAAGGGGAAATGCTGTAGGAGGTTCTTCTGTATTTGTGTTGCTTTCATTGGTTAAATAAAGAAACTGCCTTGGCCCTTTGATAGGGCAGAACTTAGATAGGCGGGGAGGACAGAACTAAATTCTGGGAGTGTGGCAGATGCCATGAAGCTCCTGCCTGAGACTGATGCTGGTTTGAATCTTTCCTGGTAAGCCATGACCTAATGGTGTTACACAGATTGGTAGAAATGGGTTAGATCAGGATGTGAGAGTTGGCCAAGAACTTGTTAGATATAATGTGCTAGGCAGTAATTTAATTAATACAATTTCTGTGTGGTTATTTTGGGGGTTAAGCTAGCCAGGCATCAGGACTCAGCCTGCACCTCCTACTACAAAATTTGCCTTCACACCTAAAGAAAGGCACTGAGGCCAGTCATATGTCAGTGCTTTCTCTGAATGTTGGCCTTGAGAGGCCATTGTGTGAAGGTGTGAAGATGAAGCCTATATTACCTTGGAACACACAAGATTGGTGTGGGAAAATGATCTGTACTCTGTCAATTATATCTTATATAAACGCTGATTGGCCAGTAGCCAGGCAGGAAGAATAGGTGGGACAACCAGATAGGAAGTAGAGGTGGGTAGGAAGAGTAGGAACCTTCTTCTGCAGTTTTGAGCTCACCACAGAAGACGCAAGATGCAACCTACCCTGCTGTAAAAGGTATTGAACCATGTGGCTAGCATATACTAGAATAATGGGCTAAAATATGTTAAAAGAGTTAATAAGAAACCTGAGCTAATGGGCCAATCAGTTTTATAACTAATGTAGACCTCTGTGTGATTTCTTCGTGATTTAACATCTGCAGGAACTGGGCAGGACAGAAACCTAGTCAATACAAGATATTAAAAATGCCAGAGTCATAGGACACTTTCCTAGGAGAGCTGCTAACAGGGAGTGGAAACAACCCCCCAAAAAGAAGTGTGTTACAGTCAACACAGCTGAACAGAGTTAGAGATCTGAAAAATGTTTTATCATCAGACATGGAAATGCAGTGTTTGGAGATTGTCCAGCTGGTTTTCAGTTTTGCTTTGGTATTTTCTCACTTTGCTCTCTTCCCTATGTTTTGGAATGGTAATATATATCCTATGCCATTACATGTTGGAAGTATGTGATCTTTTTTTAATTTTGATTTTATAGGTTATTACAGTTAACAGATTTGCATGAATCTCAGAAGAGATTGAAATTTGGACTTTTAAACATTGTTGAGACTGTGATAGACTATGGGAACTTTGGAAGTTGGAATAAATAAATTTTGCATTATGATATTATTAGAAGCTTATGGGGGCCAGGTAGTGGAATGTGATAGTTTAAATGTAATTGATCCCATTATATCATAGGGACTGGCATTATTGGGAAGTGTGGCTTTCTTGGAATGGATATATCCTTGTAGATGGAAGTATATCACTGTGAGGAGTGGTCTCAAGATACTGCCTAGTGTCTCTGTCAACTTCCTGTTGCCTGCAAGATGTTGGAATCTCAGCTACTCCTGCAGCACTGCATCTGTCTATATGCCACCATGCTCCCTGTTCTGAAGATAAAGGACTGAACCTCTGAAACTGTAAGCAAGCCACCCCAATAAAATGGTACCTTTATAAGAGTATCCATGGTCATGCATTTCTTCACAGCAATAAAAAGCCCTTACTAAGACAAACACTTTCAAAAATAAAAAAGAAAGAAAATTATATCACAGTAAAATTGTACAAAATATAGCATCTTCAATAATTGCATTTTAATTTTATTTTTTGTTTTTACTGAACTATATATTTTTCTCTGTTTTCCTTCTTTCTTCCCTGTTCCCCTTCTACCTTTTCCCCAGTACCAATGCTCCCAATTTACTCAGGAGATCTTGTGCTTTTCTACTTTCCATGTAGATTAGAACTATGTTTGTCTCTTTTGGGGTCCTCTTTGTAGTCTAAGTTCTTTGGGATTGTGAATGATAGGCTGGTTTTCTTTGCTTTATGTATAAAAGGCACTTATGCACATATTATATTTTTCTTTCTGGATCTGGGTTACCTTACTCAATATAATGTTTTCTAGATCCATCCATTTGCCTGCAAATTTCAAGATGTCATTATATTCTCCTGTATAGTATTCCATTGTGTAAATATACTATATTTTCCTTATCTTTTCTTCAGCTGAGGTGCATTTAGTTTGTTTTCAGGTTCTGACTATGACAAATAATGCTGCTATGAGCATAGTTAAGCACATGTTCTTGTTGTATAATCGAGCATCCTTTGGGTATATATCCAAAAGTGGTATTACTGGGTCTTGAGGTAGGTTGTTTCCTAATTTTCTGAGAAATTAACACACTGACATCCATAGGGGCTGTACCAGCTAGCTCTCATAACAGCAATGGAAGCTCTTCTATCTTTAACCCACAACCTCTTCAGCATAAGTTGTCACCAGTGTTTTTTATCTTGGCCATTATTACAGGTATAAGATGGAATCACAGATTTGCTTTGATTTGCATTTCTCTGATGGCTAAGGGTGTTGAAAGTTTCTTTGAGTGTCTTTCTGTTATTTTAGATTGAGAGAGACAATTAATAAATAGGACCTTCTGAAACTGAGAAGCTTCTGTAAAGCAAAAGACACGGTCAACAAGAAAAAACAGTAGAATAGAGAATGGGAAAAAATCTTCACCAACCACACATTGGACAGAGGGCTGATCTCCAAAATAAATAAAGAAATCAAAAAATTGGTCTTCAAAAGAACAAATAATATCTCTGGCTACTTTCACAGAACTATTAACCTAGTGAGGTGGGAAGTTTTTCTAAGCTTCAGGTTCCTATGGGGCTGGATTGCCTCAGGTCAGATCCAAAGCAATGGGGCCAACATAACACAGATTCTAACTACTAAATTTATAGGAGAAATAAACATTGTGTTTGATAGTTAATTATCTCAAGTGTTCAGTATAAATCTGAACAACAAAACTGTTACACTAATTAAGAGAATAGTAACATCTTCAGTTTGTCAGGATTAAAAATATCAAAATGTTTACATGTACTGTTATTTGTGTATCCTATTACTTTCCTTAAAGCATGTCAGTTCTCAGAGTCTGGGCCCTTCTAAGTAAACAGCAATCTTATATTTCTGAGTTCTCCAACCTTAACAGAAAATCCCTTTCTATATATTTTCAGCAAAAAACTGATAAACTAGGCTACTAATGTAAAAAACCAAATGACTTTTTCAGTTAAAACACATTAATATTTTTGTAGTAGTCCCTCGTAAAAGAAAAGATTACCCATTTAATCATTTTCCAATTTTATGCTTGATAATCAGGACTCCCCAGGTGATGCTTCCCTTCTCACTGTTTCTGCCTCACTTAACTTGCACTCATTTCCAATGTTTAATTTAGATTGTCTCTAAAAAATAAAATTCAGTAGCCAAATAGACCGCACATATTTGGGGATGCATTTTTGTATCAACTAATACATAAGTATTTTCCTGCTACTAAATTTATGTTGAGTGAGTTTCTATAGGCTCAAAGGGTTCTGGAAAAGACAGGTCTCAAAAAGTACCATTTACACCACTGTTTCTTCTGATGGGAGGTCCACTCTCTTTCTTCCTTTATTTTTCAAATAAAGCATTTGTTTTCTTTTTCGGTGTCTGTTTTCAAATACCATACTTCTAAGTACCTCGATAATTTTTCTTTTCACTCAAAATATTCTCCAAATCTCATGTATAATGACTATAGTTGAGAAATTACTTGTCTTATTTTCAGGATCCTATACAACATATTTCCAAATACTGGACTATATGTCACAGTCTTTCTGATCAGCAGTGACTTGCTATTCATATTCTCTTCATATCAGTATGTCATGCGGGACAATGCCAAAATTATTATTTATTGTTGTATTTAATTTTTAAGAATAGGATTGCTAATTAGTATTTAAATTTCTTAAGAACTTTCTCTTTGATTCCATAGTCCTTTTAAACTGGATTGTCTGTTTTCTTGGTGTTAAGTTTTTAAGTACTTTGTATATTCTAGACATTAAATCTCTATCAAATAAAAGCTGATAAAAATTTCTTCTATTCTGTGTGCTGCATCCTCATTCAACTTGCCATTCTTTTGCTGTAATGACTCAAATTACAAATGACAGCTAAGACTTTGAAAAGTGTATAACACCTGTGCAATATTCAGATTTCATTTCACCAAGTCAAAATGTCCATTATCAGAAATATAACTGAAAAGAAATATTAGTGTTGATGTGGTGAGAGGGAAACACTTATACACTATTAGTGGGAATATAAACTAGTTCAGCCACCATGGAAATCAGTCTTGAGGTCTTTCAAAAATCTAGAAATATGTGTACTTTATAATATGTACAAAGCGTTTTATATTCTCCAATAGAGACACATGCAGACCCATATTCATTGCTACTCTACTTGCAATCGTTAAGAAATGGAATAGTGCAAGTGTTCACTGACTGACAAACATATAATGAAACTATGTTACACATACATGATAAAACATTCCTCAGCTATATAAATAATAAAATAAAATTTAAAAAATGTATCTTTAAATAAAATAAAATTATAAAATTTGGTGCCAATGTGAGGACTTGATAAAATTATACTAAGTAAAACCCAGGCCCCTAAAAACATTGGCTACATGTTCTCTATCACATAATGTTCATAGCTTTGAATTTTTTGTGTGTATCTAACATGTAGAAGCCAGGAGATTAGAAACATACCATTGGTTGGGGGGTATATTTCATGATGCAATATAGTAAAAATAAGGGAAATTAAAATAGAAATTGGAGCTACAGTTCCAGAAGGGTTCAATTGGGTGGTAGAAATGCATAGTGAGGGACCAAGGCAATGTAGAAACAGACCAGTGGTGGGAAATACATAGGGATAGAATATGGTACAATATAGGGAATATGGAGGTAGAGATTGTGAATACGCAGTCAGGAAAATGAGTGTAGGTGGTAAAGATGGTAGAGTGAGGAACCAAGGCAATCTAGAAGACTAGAAATGGACCATCAGTTGGGAGTACCTTTATGGAGAGAGGATAATACAATATAGGGGAAATTCAAGAAGAAATAGGAAATACAGGAACTGAATGGTTTAAAATTGGCAAAGATGGAGAAGTGAGGGACCCAGGGAATCCTTACTCAAATGAAATATGCCTGATAAAGATGTTTGAGAAACTCTGAGCTTTGATATTAGTCAAAACTATACTAAGAGAAGGGAATAAAATATATGTGCTTTGAAATAATTTGTGAGAGAATACTGAGAGTAAAAGTTTAATCAGAAATAAAGATAGGAGGAAACACAGCTTGCTCCAGTACTGAGGAGACCTAAGAAGTAAGTCAGTGGCTACAGCAAGGTGCCCCACTCTCTGGGACCTCACCAGTGGGACAAACCCAGGGGTTTCTTCCTAGCTCCCTAGGCTTTTCTAACCAGCCAGCAGAGAGTCTTCCTGCAGCTAGGCTATCGAACAAACCCACCTATTCCCCCTGCAAGCTCTGTGGAACTTCAAAACACAGCTTGCTAAAATACTGAGGGGACCTAAGAGGGCAGACCAAGAAAAAATCCCAAATACTCACACAGCTACAAGGATTGGACCGAGATGCAAAGACATGGCAAGCCTCATTTGAAGGAAGACATGGATAGACACCAATGCAAGAATATCAAATATCATAAAAAAACAAGATGGTTACACCAGAACAGAGCAGAGACACAACAGAAAGACTTGATAATTCTAAACCAGAAAAAATAAAGAAAACGACTTTAAACATAATTTTCTGAAAATGATAGAGACCTTTAAAAAGGGAGTAAAAACTCACTTTAAGAATTGGAAGAAAAGACAAATAAAAAGTTAGAAAAAATTAATAAATCCCTCAAAGATACCAAAGAAAACCAAGAAAAATCAATCAAACAAGTGAAAGAAACAGTTTAAGACTTGAAGACCAAACTGGAGGTAATAAAAAACATAAACGGAGGGAAAACAGGGTATGGGAAATCTGGGTAAATGAACAGGAACTACAGAGACAAGCATAACCAACAGAATACAAAAGATAGAAAAAAAAAACAATCTCAGGCGCTGAAGACACTATAGAGGAAATAGACTCACTGGTCAAACAAAACATTAAATCCAACAAATTCTTAACAGAAAACATTCAGTAAATCTGTAACATCATGAAAAGACCAAACCTAAGAATAATAGGGGTAGAAGAAAGAGAAGACTCCAGCTCAAAGGCACAGAAAATATATTCAACAAAGTTATAGAAGAAAATTTTCCAACCTAAAGAAGGATATCCCTATGAAGGTACAAAAGGCTTACAGAAGAACATCCAATGAGGCTGGATCAAAAAAAATCCCCTCGCCATATAATAATCCAAACACAAAGCATACAGAATATTAAGAGCTGCAAAGGAAAAAGGTCAAGTAACATATGAAGGTAAACCTATCAGAATTACACCTAACTTCTCTATGGAAACCATGAAAGCAAAAAAAAAAAAAAAAAAGGAAAAATGTGCTGCATATACTAAGAGACCAGGGATGCAAGCCCAGAATACTACACCCAGCAAATTTTCCATTCATCATCAATGGAGAAAACAAGATATTCCATGACAAAAACTGATTTAAACAGTACTTATCCACAAACCGAGCCTTACAAAAGTACTAAAAGGAAAGCCTCAACACAAGGACGCTAACAATACCCACAAAAATAAAGATAGCTGATAACCCTCAACCAATACAACCCAAAGAAACGAAACACACAAACACTACCACCAAAAGATAACCAGAGTTAACAATCACTCATCATTAATATCAAGGAATGTCAATAGACTCAATTTACGTATAAAAATATACAGGCTGAGAGAATGCATACAAAAACAGGATCCAAAAATCTTCTGTTTACAAGAAACACACTTCAAGATCAAAGACAGACACTACCTCAGAGTAAAGGGTTGGGAAAAGGTTTTCCAAATAAATGGACCTAAGAAACAAGCAGGTGTGACTATTCTCATATCTAACAAAATTGATTTCAAACTAAAATAAATCAGAAGAGATGGACAAAGACACTTTATACTCATAACAAGAACAATTCATCAAGATGAAGTCTCAATCCTAAATATCTGTACCACTAATACAAGAGTACTCATGTGTAAAAGAAACATTACTAAAACTTAAATTGCACATTAAACCACACACACTAATAGTCAGAAATGTCAATACTCCTCTCTTGCCAAAAAACTGGTTAACCAGACAGAAACTTAACAGAGAAATAAGAGAACTAACAGATATAATGAATCAAATGGACTTAACAGACATCTATAGAACATTCCATTCAAACACCTCAGGGAACCTTCTTTAAAACTGACCACATACTCAGTAACAAAGCAAACATCCACAGAAACAAAAAAATTGGAATAACCCCCTGTGCCTTATCAGATAACCATGAAGTAAAGTTAGAATATAACAATAGTACTTCTCGCAGAAAGCCTACAAATTCACGGAAGCTGAAGAATCAACTACTGAACCACCCCTGGGTCAAGGAAGAAATAAAGAGAGAAATTAAAATCTCCCCTGAATTCAACAAAAATGAAGGCACAAAATACCAAAACCTATGTGACACTATGAAAGTCATGCTAGGAGGAAAGTGCCCAAATAAAGAAAATTAAGAAAGCTCACATTAGTGACATAACAGCACGTCTGAATGCTATAAAAAAAAAAAGCAGACTCACCAAGGAGGATGAGAAGACAGGAAATATGTAAATTGAGATCTGAAATCAACAAAGTAGAAACACAGGAAACAATACAAAAATCAATGAAAGAAAGAGGTGATTCTTTGAGAAAATCAACAAGATTGACAAACCATTATCTAAACTAATCAAAAGGCAAAGAGAAAACATTCAAATTAGCAAAATCATATATGAATAAGGGGACATAACAATAGACATTGAGAAATTTCAGAGAATCATTAGGTCTTATAACAAAAACTTGTACTCCACAAAATTGGAAAATATAAAAAATGAACATTTTTTAGATAGATACCATGTACTAAAATTACATCAAGACCAGGTGAGGAATTTAAATAGACTTATAAGCTAAAGGAAATAAAAGGTGTAATCAGAAACTTCCCAACCAAAAATAAATAAAAAAGGCCAGGGCCAGATGGTTTTAGTGCAGAATTTTCCCAGAATTTTCAGGAAGAGCTAATACCTAGACTCCTCAAATTGTTCCACATAATAGAAATAGAAGGATCATTGCCAAACTCTTTTTATGAGGCTACAGTTATCCTGATACCAAAACCAAACAAAGACTCAACCAATAAAGAGAATTACAAACCAATCTCATTCATGAACATGGATTCAAAAATTCTCAATAAAATACTGACAAACTAAATCCAGGAACACATCAAAAACAATCAAACATTGTGATCAAGTAGACTTCATCTCAGAGAGGCAGGACTGGTTCAACATATGAAAATCTATTAATATAATCCATCAGGTAAATTAACTGAAATAAAAAATATGATCATTTCATTAAATGTTGAAAATGCATTTGAAAAACTTCAACACCCCTTCATAATAAAGGTATTGGAGAGATTAGGGATACTAGGATCATGTCTAAATATAATAAAATAATATACAGCAAGCTAACAGCTAACATCAAATTAAAGGGAGAGAAACTCAAAGCTATTCCACTAAAATCAAGAACAAGAAAAGGCTGTCCACTCTCTCCAAATCTCTTTAACATAGTCTTGAAGTTTTAGCAATAGAATAAGAAAAGATTAGGAGATCAAGGTAATTCAGATCAGAAGGGAAGAAGTCAAACTTTTGTTATTTGCAGATGATTTGATATTATACATAAGAGACCCCAAAACATCTACCAGAAAACTCATACAGCTGATAAATACCTTCAGTGATATGACAGGATACAAGATCAACTCAAAAATCAGTAGCCTTCCTATACACAAAACATAAAGAAGCTGAGAGGAAGATCAGAGGAACATCACTTTTCACTATAGCCACAAATAACATAATATATCTTGGGGTAACACTAACCAAGAAAGTGAAAGACCTATTTGACAATAATTTTCAGTTTTTGAAGAACAAGATTGAAGAAGATACCAGAAAATGAAAAAAAATTCCCATACTCTTGTATTGGTAGCATCAAGTAGTAAAAATGGAAATTCTACCAAAAGCAATTTATAGATTCAATGCAATGCCCATCAAAATCCCAACATAATTCTTCACAGACCTTGAAAGAAAAATAATCAACTTCATATGGGAACACCAAAAGCCCAGAAGAGGCAAAATAATCCTATAGTGTAAAGGAACTACCATAGGCATTACTTTCCCTGACATCAACCTCTATGAAAGAGATACAGTCATGAGAACAGCTTGGTTTGGGCATAAAAACAGAGACATTGACCAATGGAATCAAATTGAAGACCCTGATATTTATGTATACATCTATGAACACCTGACTTTTAAAAAAGAAGCTAAAATTTTAGAATAGAAAAACGAAGTATCTTCAACAAATGGTGCTGGCATGGCTGAATGTCAACCTGTAAAAGAATGCAAATTGATCCATATCTATTACCATACTCAAAACTCAAGTCCAAATGGAATAAAGACTTCAATATAAATCTGACCACACTGAACCTGACAGAAGAGAAAGTGGGAAGTAGCCTCCAATGCATGGTCACAGAACACCACTTCCTAAATATAACCCCAGTAGCACATACAGTAAGAGCAACAATAAATAAATGGGACTTCCTGAAACTGAGAAGCTTCTGTAAAGCAAAGGACACAGTCAATAAGACAAAAAGACAGCCTACTGAATGGGAAAAGAACTTCTCCAACCCTACATCAGACAAAGGATTGATCTCCAAAATATATAAAGAACTCAAGAAATTAGATATTAAAATTCTAAATAACCCAATTAAAAATGGTATACTTAATTAAACAGAGAATTATCAACAGAAGAATTTCAAATGGTCTAAAGTTACTTAAGGACATTTTCAACTTCCTTAGCTATCAGAGAAATGCAAATCAAAACAACTCTGAGATGCCATCTTACACCAGTCAGAATGGCTAAGGTCAAAAACACCAATGATATCTCATGCTGGAGAGGATGTCGAGCAAGGGGAACACTCATCAATTGCTCATAGAAATGTAAACTTGTGCAACCACTTTGGAAATCAGTATAATGGTTTCTCAGAAAATTGGGAATCAACCTACCTCAGGATCCAGCCATACCACTCTTGACAATATATGCAAAAGATGTTCAATTATACTACTAAAGCATTTGTTCAACTATGTTCATAGCAGCATTATTTGTAATAGCCAGAACCTAGGAACAATCTAGATGCTCCTCAACTGAAGAATGAATAAAGAAATTCTGGCAAATTTATACATTAGAATACTACTCAGCTGTAAAAAAAATGATATTTTGAAATGTGCATGCAAATGTATGGAATTAGAAAACACTATCCTTAGTGAGGTAACCCAGAACCCCCCCCAAAAAATGAATATGGTGTGCACTCACATGTAAGTGGATACTAGCCATGAACAAATGATATAGAGCCCATAATTCATGATCGTAGACAAGCTAACTAATAAGGCGAACCCAGGGAAAAACATATATAGATCCACCTGGAAATTGAAAACAGATAAGATTGCCTGACAAAATTTGGGAGCATGGGGCCAAAGGGTGGTAGAAAGAAGTAAAGGGGAGTGTTGAAAAGAACTTGAGGGAATGGGATAGTTGAGATGGAGGAAGAAAAGATATGAACGCAAAGAAAGACATGTCTTGACTGAGGGAGCCATTCATTAGGGGGTTAGCAAGAAACCTGGCTCTAGAAAAATTCCCAATAATCCACAAGGATAACCTCAGCTAAGACCCCAAACAAGAGAGGGCAGGGTTCAACTGGTCTTGCCCTGTAGTCAGACTGATAATTAACTTAAATATCACCATAGATCCTTCGTCCAACAACAGTTGAAAACAGAGATAAAGAGCCACATAGGAGCACTGGACTGAGCTCCCAAGGTCCAGTTGAAGAGTGGAAGGTGCGAAGAAGTCAAGACATGAGGGGGGTTCACCCACTGAGAAAATTTGTCTGAGCTAATGGGAGCTGACCAACTCCAGCTGGACTGGGAATGAATGAGCATGGGATCAGACTAGTCCCTCTGAATGTGGTTGACAGCTGGGGCAGACTAAGGGGCTACAGGCAGTGGCACTGAGATTTATCTATACTGCATGTACTGGCTTTTGGGAATCTTTTTCTCTTTGGATATATACCTTGCTCAACCTAGATATAGTATGGAGTGTGTTGGACTTTCCACAGGATAGGGTGCCTTGTCCTCTCAGGATTGGATAGGGGTGGGGTGGTAGGGTGTGTGGAGGGAGTGGGAGAAGGGGAGGGAATGGGAATTTGGATTGGTATTATTTTTAAAGTAATAAAATAAAATAAAAATATTCCAACCTAGCCTCTCCGCCCCCACTTCCATCCCTGTGTATAAAGTTATGAAGAATTTAAATAAGAAAGAAAGAAAGACGGCAGAGTGGGGAAATAAGGGGTAGAAGTGTGTTTAAAAACCTAAAGAAATATGAAAACCCCTTATGAAACCCCACTAGTTTGTAAGCTAACTGAAATTTAAGGGAACTTGAACAGAAGTTTTCCACATTAGTGAGTAACATTGTTCTTAGAAAACATAAGTTATTGAATGATGATCTCAATGCTACATATAGGTTACTTCCCTATGATTTAAGGTCAAATAGGCTCCAGAGACACACAAAACAACACAGTCTGTTGTCATTGATCAAAAAGCTTCAGAAAAGATGGGTAAAAAGAATGTAAGAACTAGGGCATGAAGAGGAGTGTGGGACTATGCTGACATTTTAACATGAGATGATTATTGCACACATAGTCCCAAAGCAGCAGTATTATGGACACAAAACCTCCTCAGAAGCAAATTGATTAAAATCCAAGCACAGGTGGTGGAGGGGCTTTCAAGGCCACCACCTATTTTAGGGCTACTGACAATTAACAGCTGTTGGAGGAGGAAGAGTTGCTTTTCGTTAAAAGGGCCACTGGTACATTCTCCTGCCCCATTGGAATACACCACACCCATGCTCATATGAGCACCACTAACAGGGTTAATAAATTAATCAACAAATAAAAAAAAAAGAATGATATGATTCTGGAAAGGAGGTGTGATGGATATACTGGAAGGAGTTGAAGAAGAGGATGTGGGAATAGAATTGATCAAGATTTATTGTTTACATATATGAGAATATCAAATAATAGATTCTTAAAGTGTTTATAAAGAAATAATATTTAAAATCATTCCATATAGTTTAAAATATTATCCGTTAGAAAAATTTTTGTTTCAATACTGGATCTCAGTCGTAGAAGCTTGGAATCTGTTGTGAATGGAGAGTTCTATCTCACACACACATACTTTCTTGATCTATGCTGTTCAGTGATAGGAAAATAGTCCAATATTTTCCAGAAAGTATAATAAACACCAAGTATTCCTGGTGGTGGTGGTGGTGAATGCTTTTAATCCCAGCACCCACGACACAGAGGCAGGCATAAATGTGACAGTTCAAGGCCAGCCTGGCCCACAGAACAAGCTCCAGAACAGCCAGAACTATACACAGAGACTCCCTTTTTCAAAACAAACAAACAAAGAAGGCTTGAATCACAGATTCTTAGTTAATAAATTCTGACTAATCTAAGGGTGCAAAAGCCATTAAAACATTGATTTGAACAGTTTTCAAAATTTCATAACAAAAATACAAAATTTCTCCCGAGAGGTTAGTATACTTATTAAAATATAATCCTTAGAGAATGTTTTTACTAAGACCCCATCTTCCACAGGTCAGAGACATAAGGCTAGTGTCTTGAGAGAAAAGTAACTAAGTCTTCTTTCACGAGGCTATTGAGTAGAAAGTTGCAGAGTGACAATATTATAGTTAAATTCTAAGTTTAAGAAACATATTCCTGGCCGGGCAGTGTTGGCACACACCTTTAATCCCAACACTCAGGAGGAAGAAGTGGGTGGAACCCTGTGATTCGGAGGCCAGCCTGGTCTACAAGAGCTTGTTCCAGGACAGGCTCCAAAGCTACAGAGAAACCCTGTCTTGAAAAAAAAATGAGAGAAAGAAAAAATATATTTTCAATATTGATGGCAAAGTTGTTAAACTATATGAATAATAACATACCCCTTAGTGGCTTAACATATGCTTGAATATTTCTAGGATAAGGAACACTAACCACTAACATATCTGTCAGCAATGAGAAAAGTCCTTCCCCAGTTCAGTAACACAGTGCTTAGAGAGCTTCACAAAGGCATATGGTGGTAGAATTGCTTTGGGCTAATTTTCAAGGTGTAGCTATGATCATTGTAATTTGGATAAAATCAGCCCTAATTACTCTTTATCACCAAATGCATATTCTGAGTCTTTAGGTTTATTTACATTTAGAATGTAAGAAGAAAATGAATTTATTTAAATCTTGTGTCAGTTTATGAAGATAGTAATAAGCAAAGTCTGAATGATTTTGTTGGACTTAATAAATTAGCACTTTATAAAAGCCTCTGCTATTTTTGTTGTTGTTTTCAAACAGTTGAAAATCATATATTTCCTTTTGCTGCAAGTCTATGGAAATATGATATGAAAATATAAGGGATATGCCAGTAGAAATAATTAAAAATAACTGAATTCCTTTTTAAGTCATAGCATAAACTTTAGAGGATTTTTCTGACTTTAGGTGATTTTGAAAATTCTTGCATTATGGTCCCTTTTTTGGTTTATCCTTAACTATTTATGAAGTACATATTTATTGAAAAGAAGGAAAGGTACTGACTTTTCCCATAAGCCTATATAATTTTACAAGACAGAACAGATGATCTAGAAAGAGAACCATTTCTTGAATTTCTAGAAAGAGAAATTATGTCATTGTAAGAAAGACAGTAATTTCATCAAACAATGCTGGAGCAGATAGATATTCACAGAGAAGTGGCAAACAAGCTTTAACTAAGACTCTAACTTTGCACATGAATGAAGTCACCCATTGGGTTTAAGTGTAAAATGCTAATGTCTGTGAGAAATCAAACACAGAAGGATAATTTTTGCAGACATTAGGAGTACTCTCAAAGTTCTTACTTAGACTTTTCCAAAATCACAAGAAATAAAACAAATGGGTTGACAATTTGGACATGAAAATGAAAACACTTTATTCTGCAAAATATTTGACAGGAAGCAGAATTGAAAACTACACCTCTATAAGAGTTTAAGATCCTTAAACACACACACACAATTAGAAACTGAACAAAAACCATGCAGATAAATTTCATTAAAAACATGAATTTCAAATGGCCACTAGAAAACCTGATCAACTGCATTAGTTCTTAGAAAACTCTAACTTAAATCATAATAAAATATGACCTTTCTACATATTAGAATGGCTGAAATGTTTTAAAAATAGGATTCCAAATCTGATAGATGATAAAGAAAGTGAGTCACTTATTACATTGTTGATAGGACTATAAGGTGGTACAGTCTGTTTTAAAATCAGTTTTAATCATTTTAAGAGCTAATCTTGTAATTACCATATATTATGAAATTGCACTTCTGGCCATTTGTTAAAGAGAATTAAAATCTATGCATGCAATTTTGAGAGATGTTTGTTTATAATTTCCCCAAACTGAAATAGTCCAGATGTCTTTCAGTGGGTAATCTGACAATATTGTGATACATTACAAACATGAGACATTGTTGGGAAATGAAAGGAAAATAAGAAGCAGTGCATGAAAAAAATTGGTTTAATATCCAGAGTACTATGGCAAGTTAGAAGAGCCAATTCCTCACAGATACATACTATTACATACCATTGATGAAATATAAGTTCATACAATTCGAGAACATACCAGTGCCATCAGTGATGGAGGAAGTAATGGCACATTGACAAAATAGACACATGATGGTTAAGTGAAAATAAGTAATCCCCATTTCAATGGAAATGTTCTGACCGTGATGGATTGTCATGGTCAGTATTGTCAACCTGGTTGTGATACTCAACAGCAGTCTCACACAGTGTGGCCACTAAGATGAATTTTCTGTGCCATTGATTTTCTGTGACATGCTCTGCAGTTTCATGTGAATCTTATGGTTAATTAAAATAAAATAAGAATTACAGTAAAGGGATATGACTTATCTACAAACTTAGTTGTCAAACTAAGTTTGAATATATCAATATAAGAAAGCTAATTTTAGGTAAAAGAAATAATTTTATTTCATGTAGAATGTAATTTACTCCACAAAAATACTCCATCCCCCCCCAAATTAAAAAAATATTGAAATTTATTTGACAAGTTTTGAGGAATTAGTATATTTGTAGTGAAAATTGATAAAATCTATAAGAAGACAATTGTGTGCATCTATTAACATAACTTTAATGTATATGAATCAACATACATAAACTTGAAAAGCAAAATAAACACATATTCAATTACAACAAAAGATGTCAATATATTCTTCTCTATAAATGATAGACTATGCACAATTAAACACATTAGGATTCAATAATCAGTATGATGAAACAATGTACTAATACTAATCAATATTTGTAGTCAGATTTCCAGTAACAACAAGTAAGTTGTAGAACATTTATAATTTTCATTTTGCTTTCTAGTGTGGGACACTAGTCTAAATAACAAACACGACTGGACATGGAACACATGTATGTACATTTAAAAGTATTAAAGTGCTAGAAAACATTTTTCTTTTTATGTTGTTTTCCTTGAGCTATACATTTTCCTTGAGCTCCCCTCTCTTCCTCCCCTCTCTTTTCTACCCTCTCCTGTGATCCCCATGCTCCCAATTTACTCAAGAGATCTTCCTTTTTTTTCCTCCTTCCGATTTAGATCCATGTATTTAAGTCAACAGGAGAAAGGAACCTGGAAGACTTTTGTCTTTGGAAAATAAGTGACAACTTTCAAATATCAGATTGTTTAAGATAAAGAAAAGCTGACATTTAAAGACATTTTGTCCCAAATATTTCTATTGAAACAATGTAAGGTATTGAAATGTAGATAATCAGAGCAATAGAATAAAACAACAGTGTATCTGAAATTAGAACCTTACCTTCATAGACAGCTACTCTATAGCATGAATAGAAAACAATTTAGTGAAATTGGATTGTGTTTGCAGAGCATGGATTTATATACAACTGTGAAAATAAAAACATCTATTTCCAATGACTACAACCTACCAACATAGAGCATAGCCTTGGATTTAATGTTTGCAAAATAAAACCTTAGAAGAAAACAAGGGAAGGTGATCTGATTGGGGAAACAGAAAAAAGAGGGGCTTTTGGGGGAAGGGAAAGGGAGATAAATGCAGAAAAAGGGGAGGACTGTTTAATGATATTATAAATTTTTGATAAAGTCATAAGAAATCATACTACTGATTATTTTTCCAAAAATCTATAACACAAAACTCTGTGTTCAAATATATATTGTTAAATATAAATTTTCATCTAGACTGACAATGCATACTCTGAAAATCAAAGACCAACTTTAAAAAGTAACAGTGCATGGCGGCGAGTCCTTGGTGAGTGCCACAGCTTCAGATCCACCCGCCCAACTGGACTGGTAAGAACAGAACAACCTCTAGTCCCCAGGCGCTCTGCTCCATTGGGAGGTCCCCTCTCCCCCTCCCCCGGATTTTCTGTGTCCCACT
>JAQHUG010000613.1:424493-434878 GCA_028555095.1 Dicrostonyx torquatus
CGATTTCTTCTACTTCTTCTGGATTAGGTTGCTCAGGTCTTCTTGTTGCATAATTGCTGGATTCTGGTGTTGTCATGTTGCTTTTCAGGTTGTTGGAGGAACTCCTGGCTTGGCGCCTGCCCATCTTTTCCCCTCCTATTGGATGAACTGGTCCTTGACAAGAGCCACTTGCTCTCTCTGGATAGATCTGGATCAGGGGCCTTCACTGGCCCAAGAACCTGCCGATCTCCTCAGATCCAGATGGGTCTGGGTCAAAAGCCCTCTAAAAGGGCCTGTGGCAGACAAAAGGGCAGGCTTCTCTGCTCCACAAAGCCCTATGGCTTTGGACATGCCCAAGCCTGGGAAGAGGCTGAGTTCCTTTTTGGGAACCGAGTACCCCGCCAACGATGGGGAGGGATGCTTGGATGTAAGCTTGGGTATGCTAAGTAGAAAAACCAATAGGTGGGGAAAGCTCCCTTAATGGCCTCAAGGTTTGGGGGATGGGCAGGTGTACTTAGTCCCCTCTGGGGCCAGACACCTAGGCAGCTGGGCTGGGATCCACTTACTCTCCAGGTAGGTTGCCTGGATCACAAGCCCTCTCCAAGGGCCTGCAGCAGTCAAAAGCATGGGATTTCTTTTTAGTGTCCTTCTTCACACTACTACTACTACTACTTCTACTAATACTTCTTTTTTACTCCTTCTTTTCTTCCTTCCTTTCTTTCTTTTGCTGTTTCTACTTATTATATACTTACCATGTTTTATGTGTGTATAAAACATTGAAATAAATTAATGATATACAATCCATTCTATATAGATAGAAAAAATAAGATATCTATGACAAATAAACCTCCAAAATGGCATTTAATAAAGATAACCAGACATAACCAAGAACTGAATAATTATTGCTGATTGAAGGGTGAGAGACATGAGAGTCAGCACTGGATTACAAGAAAAGTTCTAAATTGATGTAAAGTAACAGAGAAGGTACCATCAAAGAACAGAGAAAAATATAGATAATAGAGAAAGCAAACACTGGACTAAATAAAGGAAATGGACAATTATGTGCAGAGGCACCCAAAGCTGTTAACACAGAACAAAGAAAATTAGTAAAATGCAGTGTCCTATTGTGAAGGGCAAGATATGCTGCCTTAAATGTTTAAGACATTGCAGTGATGTATAGATGAACTTAAGGCAGATGTCAGGAACACCTTAAAGAACAGAGATAAGAAAATTCTAAGACTCATAGAACACAGAATATTTTCATTAGAATGTAAATGACAAAGTGGACATTTTAATGCATAATAAGACTGGGAGATGGAGGACTTCAAAATCACTGACCAAGTGAATGAAAATAGACTATCATGATCTGAGATATCTGAATTATTATTAACAAACAGACTGCAATAATGAAAACATAACTAGCATAATAATTCAATAGACAAGTAATAAAGACTCCAAATAATATGAAAACAATTTTAATAGTTGTAGCAGCAGTAATTTATTGAGTTCTTTTTAAGGAGAAAATGGTGTGTTATATATATTATATTCTTGACTTCATTTGAACTCCAAATTCCCACGAGGGAATTAATACTACTTTCTTCAATTCAGAAGTGTGGAACTAAAAAGTAATTTTGCCAAAATATGAAATTTCAAATCATGTGTTTGTCAAAACAGGGCAGCTTTTCTCTAATTGTATTTTCCAAAAATTAAAGCCTAAATTCTTTTAATGGCATAATCTAAGTTTATATTATTATTTTTATAGTACTGTTAATTCAACAACTCATAATACATATTTTCTTTACCTATTGTTTCACCTATGTTTCTTCCTGTCTTTTAAGACAGAGCTGTGTTGTGTATCCTAGACTGGTGTTGAAATGCATTCCCCTAACTGGCATATGGACTGTTGAGTGCACCACCACACTGCACTTGACTAGATAAACATTTGTTCCCATTTTCTGTCTGTTTGAAGAAGCCTTATATTAACTGGTTAAGTTCTTTAAAATAAATCAGTCCCTCTTACAATGATTTCAAGTTGTGAGAATTATGTAAGGTAAAATGGTAATTGTCTTTCTTGATAACATTTTATTGTCAGGTTTCTGAGAATATTTTAAATACTCTCATATGCTGATATGTCAAGAACTTGAAACACTCACCTATAACACACAATTAAAGAATATTGATCTGTTGTTCAATATTTTTTTAAATTTATTTCCAAAATAGTTTGGAATCTATTTGCCTTATCTCTTACCTTGGCATTATGTACTCACAGGCAGACCCCAACACACATAGGAATATATAAAAGTTCTGAAGAATTGCAGGCTTTGAATAAACTATTGCATTTATTTTTTAATTCAAAATTTTTTTATTCATTTTACATACCAACCAGTTTCCCCTCAACTGGCTCCCCAAAACCCAATCCCCTCCATTTCTCAGAAAGAATAAGGCCTGCCATGGGGAGCCAACCAAGCTTGGCAATCAAGTTGAGGAAAGACCAAGTCTCTCTCTTCTACATCAAGGATGAACAAGGCATGCCACCACAGGGAATGGCCTCCAAAAAGCCAGCTAATGCACCAGGAGCAAATCATGGTCCCATTACTAGGGTCCTCACAACCAGATCAAGCCACACAATTGTCATTCACATGCAGAAGGCCTAGTTCAGTCCAATGCAGGCTCCCTATAGTTAAAGAATTCCCACTAGCTCAAATAAGCTTGTCTCTGTGGGTTTTCTAGTAATGATCTTGACTCCCTTTGCCCATATGATCTCTCCACCCTCTCTTCAACTGAACTCCCTCAGGTGGCTGTGGATCTTGGCATTTGCTTCCATCAATTACATGGATGAAAGTTCTATGATGACAATTATGGTAGTTATCAGTCTGATTAGAGAAAAATGCCCATTGAGGCCCCCTGTCCACTATTTCTAGGAGTCTTAGCTGGGGTCATCCTTATGGATTCTTGGGAATTTCTTTATCACCAGAACAACCCCATAATGGCTCACTCTACCTCTATTAGAAGATATCATTCATTGTTCTCCCACTATACCTCCAACAACTTGAACATCCTTTTCCCACCTGTTCTCATCTCCCATTTCCTCCCTGTCCCATCCCTCCAAATTCATGGCTTACCCAGGAGATCAGTTCTATTTCCTTTTTCCAAGGTGTTCAATGCATCCCTCTTTGGGTCCTTTTTACCTAGTTTCTCTGTGGTTCTGGATTATTGTCTGGTTATCCTTTGCTTTACATCTAATATCAACTTATGACTGAGTACATACCATGTTCGTCTTTCTGGGACTTGTTTATCTCACTCAGAATGATTTATTCAAGTTTCATCCATTTGCCTTCAAATTTCATGAAGTCATCATTTTTATCCACTGTGCATTGCATAGCTGCACCTTTTCTTTAATCATTTTTTAGTTGAGAGGCATCTTGGTTCTTTCCAGGTCCTAGTAATTTTGGATAATGCTGTTATGAACTTAGCTGAGTAAGTGTCCTTGTGGTATGATTGACTAACTTTTATGTATATACCTAGGAGTGGCAAAAATGGGTTGAGGTAGACTGATATCCAATTTTTCTGAGAAAATGCCATACTGAATTCCTAAGTGTCTGAAATTTTGCACTTCTACCATTAGTAGAGAAGTGATCCCCATACTCCACATTCTCTAATGTAAGCTGTCATCATTGTTTTTTAATCTTAGCTATTCTGACAGGTATATGATGGTATCTGAGAGTAATTTTGATTTACATTTCTCTAATGATTAAAGATGTTGAGCAGTTCTATAGTTGTCTTTCAGCCATTTAAGAGTTTTCTGTTGAGAATTCCCTGTTTAGAACTCTACCATATTTTAAATTGGATTATTTGGTATTTTGATGTCTCATTTCTTGATTTCTTTATATATTTTGGAGATTAGCCCCCTAAGATTAGTAAAAATCTTTATGAATTTTGAAGGAGATCATTTTGTCTTATTTGGCCTTACAGAATGTTTTCAGTTTCAGGAGCTCCCATTTATTGGTTACTATTCTTAGTGTCTATGCTACTGGTATTATAATTAGAAAGTAGTCTTCTGTGCCAATGAATTCAAGACAACTTCCCACTTTCTCTTCAATCAGGTTCAATGTAATTATATTAATGATGAGATCTTTGATTCACTAGGACTGGAGTTTTGTGCATGGCAAGAGATATGGGCCTATTTGCAATCTTTCCCATGTCAACATCCATTTGTGCCAGCAGCATTTTTTGAAAATGCTTTACTGTTTCCATCATAAAATTTGGATTCTTTGTCAAAAATCAGGTATTGCTAGCTGTGTGAATTAATGTCAGGGTCTTCAATTCAATTTCATTGTCATTGATCCATGTGTCTGTTTTTATGGAAATACCAAGCTGTCTGTAGTACTATATCTCTATAGTACAACTTGAATTCAGGGATGGTGATACCTCCAGAAGTTCTTTTAATGCACAGTATTGTTTTAGCTATCTTTAATTTTTTTGGTATTTTCATATGAAGTTGAGTTTTGCTCTTCCAAGGTTTGTTTACAATTGTGCTGGGATTTTGATGGGGAGTGCATTGAATCTGCAGATAAGATTTTGATAAGATTACCATTTTGTTACAACTCATCTGAGTGCATGGGAGATCTTTCTCTTTTCTGATATCTTATTCAATTAAAGTTCTTATCATATAGGTGTTTCAGTTACTTGATTAACATTAACCCAAAGATTTTTATATTATTTGTTATTATTCTCTGACTTCTTTATGGTGTGTTTGGTCTGTTTATCATTTATATCTGAGTTGCTGAATTTTTTAATTGATCTTGTACCCTGCCACATTACTGAAGGTTTTTAATCAGTTGTAGCTGTTCTCTGGTAGAATTTTTGGGGTCACTTATGTATAATATTATATGATCTATACATAGAAAATGTATGACTTCTTTTCCAATATGTATCCCCTTGATCTCCTTTTGTTGTCTTTTGCTCTAACTAGAATTTCAAGTACTATACTGAATAAATATGGAGAGAGTGGACAGTTTTGTCTTATTCCTGATTTTAATGGAATTGCTTTGAGTTTCTGTCCATTTAATTTGATGATGACTGTCAGTTTGGTGCAAATTGCTTTTATTATATTTAGGTATGTTCTTTATATACTTGATCATTTCAAGACCTCTAACATGAAGGGATGTTGAATTTTTTTAAAGACTTTTTCAGCATCTCATGAGATAGTTATGTTTTTTTTTCCTTTTAGTTAGTTTATATAGTGGAATACATTGAGATGTTTTAGAATATTAAACCTCCCTGTATTACTGGGATAGAGACTGACTGACAACGGTGGATTAATTGTTTGATATGTTCTTGGATTTGGTTTGTCTGTATTATTGTTTTGAAGTTCATGAGGGAGGTTTGTCAGTAACTCTCTTTTTTGTTGTATCATTGTAACATGAGGGTCCTGCTTGTTGGGGTTTCTGTCCTGCCCAGTACCCCACAGCGGGCAAACCCCAAAGAAAATCACACAGAGAGTCTACATTAGGTTATTAACTGATTGGCCCATTATCTCAGGCTTCTTACTAGCTCCCATAAGTTATATTAACCCATTGTTCCCATCCATGCCAGGCACATGGCTGGTACCTTTTCTCAGCTGGGACAGGGACACATGCTGCTTCCTTGGAGATCTGCACAGGAATGCCAGGGAAGCTTCCTGCTTCCCAGAGGTTCTCATCGTCCTGCCTCTACTTCCTGTCTGGTTGACCCGTCTATACTCCCTACCTGGCCAATCAGTATTTATTTAAAACATGATTGACAGAAACAGACAAGTCTCCCACACCACATCATTGTGTGGTTTGGGTATCGGGGTTACTGATATGGGATGTCCTTCTGGGTATGTGTTGCTTTTATGGGATGATGATAAAAGCTGTTTTGGTCAATGGCTTAGCAAAGTAAAGCCAGACTGGAAATCTGAACAAATATACATAGAGAGAGTAGGCTGAGTTGAGGATTTGCCATGTAAGCAATGAAGAAGAAAATGCCAGAACATTTCCAGTACGTCACAGTCTTGTATAATCACATAAACTAATAGAAATGGTTCAAGTTAAGATGTAAGTGCTAAGTATGAATATGCCTGAGCCATTGGCCAAACAGTGTTGTAGTTAATATAGTTTCTGTGTAATCATTGATGTCTAAGTGGCCAAAAAATAAAAGTGTAGTCTCCATTTACAAGTAACTGTAGCTTCATAAAAGGAGTTTATCAATGTCCCTTCTGTTTTTTTTTGTGGGGAACAATTTGGAGACTATTTGTATTTTCTTCTTTTAAATTCCAGTAGAATTCTGAGCTGAAACCATAGGACTCTGGAATATTTTTAATTGTGAGACTTTTAATGACTTTCTATTTCCTTAGGGGTAATATGTCTATTTAAATTGTTTATCTGGTTTTGATTTAGTTTTGGTATGTGGTACCTTTAGAGAAAATTTTTCATTTCTTTTAAATTTTCCAATTTTGTGGAGTACATGGTTTTGAAGCATGACCTGATGGTTCTTTGAATTTCCTCAGTGTCTGTTGTTATGTACCTTTTCTAATTTCTGATTTTTTAAACTTGAATATTCTTTCTCTGCCTTTCGCTTACTTTTGGTTATGGTTTTTCTATCTTGTTGATTTTCTCAAGGAAAATCACTGTTTCCTTGGTATTTTTCTCTTTGTTTCTATTTCATTTATTTCAGCCCTCAATTTGATTATTTACTGTCATCTGCTCTTCCTGGGTGAGGGTGTTTCTTCTTGTTCTAGAAATTTTAGGTGTTTCAATAAGTTACTATTGTGAGATTTGTGCTATGACCTTCCTTCTTATCACTGTTTTCATAGTGCTGCATAAGTGAATATTTTGTACCTTCATTTTCATTGAATTTTAGGAAGTCTTTCATTCCTTTCTTATTTCTTCTCTGATGCAGTGGTAATTCAATTGAGTGATTATGGCTGGGTGGAGAGAGGAAGTGTCAAGCAGGAGGAGACAGGATTTTCATCTCTTTTTAGTTGGGAGATTTAGAGGTAAGATGGCAGTAATTTTGCTCCTTAGTCTCTCTGATCTCTCAAAATCTTCCCCAATATCTGACTCTGGGCTTTTATTTTTAAGACCTATTAGAACTCGTGCTATAGTTACCATGAGTTTATAGTCTTGCTGAAATTTGTGTTTTTCAAGTATAGCTTTAAGGTGTGATGAGTTGATAAAATACAGAGGTTTAATCCAATTTATTTGCATTGACTAAAATTTGCTTTTGGTTGAGTATGTGAACAATTTTAGAGAAGTTTTCATGAGGTGATGAAAAGATATATTCTTCTCTGCTTGAATGGAATGTTCTATAGGTGTCTCTTAAGTTCATTTAAGCCATGACATCTGTTAGCTCCTTTATCTCTCCATTAGTTTTCTGTCTGACAGACCTGTCCAATGGTGAGATATTGAAATCTCCCACTCTTAGTGTGTAGGGTTTGATATTAAATTTGAGCTTCAGTAGTATTTATTATATATATTTAGTGCTCTTGTATTTGGGGCACAAATGTTCAGAATTGAGATTTTATCTTGTATTTTTCCTGCAATGAATATGAAACGTCCTTCTCCATCTCTTTTGTTTTTTCTTGACTTTCTTAAAGGATTTATTGATGTATTTCAATTTTTCCTTTATTCTTTAAGGAAATTTTTATTTCCTCCTTAAGAGTCTCTTTCATCTTCATGAAGTTATTATTTTTTTGGAGACTGTTCTATAACTTGCTCTTATAAACTAGGCTGGTGTCAAACTCACAAAGATCTACCTGCCTCTGCCTCCTGAGTACTGGAATTCAAGGCATGTACTGCCATTGCCCAGCCATAAAGCTGTTTGTAAGATCCTTTATTTTGTTTCTGCATAGAGATGTTTAGGTCTTGATGTTGTAGAACTGCTAGGTTATGTTGGTGCCATATTGTTTTTTTATGTTGTTGAATATACTCTTGCACTGTTTTCTGACCATCTCTTTGTTCAATCAGTGCAGGTGGTGTCTGTGTCTCCTGGGGCTGCTGATGCTGAAGCGAATGGTTGTAGTGGGTAGGGGAGGGGCACAGAATGTGGCCCGGAGTCTATGGCTTAAAGACAGGAATGGCCAGCCAGCATGACAGTTCTCATTTCTTTGTCAAGTCAGTGCAGGTGGTCAGACTACTTCATCTCTTAAATGTTTCAAATAGAATTCTTTTTCTAAACGTTTGATAGTCTTTTCTAAAAATTGGATTGAACGTTCATAAAATATTAGCATTGATGATACAACCCCACCTAAAATATAATTTTTAATTTATTATTTTAACTTAAAAACAATATTATTAAAAATAATAATGGAATTTAACTTATTTTTCTAGTTATTTCTTATGTTTTTCTACTAGGATATAGATAATTAAATTGCTGTCTAATTATTTTCAAATTTATAAGTCAGTGTCTTAAATGCTTGCTTGTTATACAACCAATCCAGCATTTTTGTATGATACAAATCTTAAGCTCTGTATTCATCCAGCATCAGCACATATCCCCCTCCTTCTCAGCCTACTGTAATTTGTTATAAATTTAAATGACATCTTTTTATTTATTTATCTATTTATTTTATTTTTAATTTTTTTTGCTTTTTCATGACAGGGTTTCTCTGTGGCTTTGGAGCCTGTCCTGGAACTAGCTATTGTAGACCAGGCTTGTCTCAAACTCACAAAGATCCGCCTGCATCTGCTTCCCGAGTGCTAGGATTAAAGGCATGCGCCACCACTGCCCGGCCTTTTTATTTATTTTAAATACCAACCAGTTTTCCCTCCCTCTTCTCCTCCAATTTTTCTCCCCTTTCACGTCTAACCTCTACCAACCCACTCCTCCTCAATCTCCATTCAGAAAGAGACAGTCCTTCTATGGGCTTGCACAAAGCATGGCACCTCAAGTTGAGGAAGGACAAGTTTCTCCCTTTACAATTTGGTAAGGCCAGATAATTCATCATGAGACATGACCCAGTTCCTATAACTTTTGAATGATGAAAAACAGCAGGAAGAGATATTATTCCAGATAAGAAGATCACAGGGAATGTCAGTTGAACTCACTATTTGACCTGGGTTGGAGATTTCAGAACAAACTTACACACACTTATTTTGGAAGAATGAAAAGCTGAAAATCAACTGTATCTTTACCATAAAATATAATTATTATTATTAATGTTTTTAAGCAGCAAATAAGTAATTTACTTCAGGTAAGTGATGATTTATACTGAGTATTTTTTATAGTATTTCGTTAAGGTTTTTAAAAAATCTTTATGTTTCTAAATGTGATATATTGCTAAAGGTATCAGAAATACAGTAAGTGAATTCATGACACTTTAAAAAATTATTTGGCCACTGAAGGAACATGGGAGGTGACTCAACAGCCACAGGGCTGGACAGCTGGGCGCCACACTTTCTAGGACTTCCCAAGTGGGACAAACCCCAGAGGTCCTTCCCCAACACCCTTGGCTGGCTTTTCTAGCCAGCCAGGAAGGAGTTTTCAACCTAACCCACCCTTAAACTGACCTATTCACAAGCAAGTTCTGTGGAACCCAGAAACACAGTTTGCTCCAATACTGAGGGGACCTAAGAGGGCAGATTAAGAATAATTCCCTAATACTCAGAAAGACACTGCTTGCCTCATTTGAAAGAAGAGATGGGTCAATGCAAGAATTCCTCCAGTATCTTAAAAAGCAACATGGTAACTGTAGAACCCCGTGAACACATAGTAGGAAAACTTGATCATCCTAACTCAGAAGAAGTAGAAGAAAATGACTTTCGACATAACTTTATGAAAATGATGGAGACCTTGAAAGAGGAAGTGAAAAAATCCTTTAAAGTAATGGAAGAGAAGACAAACAAAAAGTTGAAAGAAATTAATAAATTCCTCAAGAAAACCAAGAAAAAACAAACAGGAGAAAGGGGAGTTGAAGACTGAAATAGAGGTAATAAAGAAAATACAAACCTTGGGAATTCTGGGTATGGAAAATGAACAGGAATTACAGAGAAAAAAAACCAACAGGATACAAGAGATAGAAGAAACAATCTCAGGCGCTGAAGATATTATAGAGGAAATACTCTCATTGGTCAAAGAAAACATTGTATCCAACTTAACACAAAAATGTTTAGGAAATCTGGAACAACATAAAAAGATCAAACCTAAGAATAATAAGGGTAGAAGAAGGAGAAGAATGCCAGCTCAAAGACACAAAACAAAACATGTTCAACAGCATTATAGAAGAAAACTTTCCCAAACTAAAGAAGGATATCCTCATAAAGGTACAAGAAGCTTTCAGAACACCAAATAGGCTGGATCAAAAATAAATAAATAAATAAATAAATAAATAAATAAATAAATAAAAAACAATGTCCCCTCACCATATAATAATCCAAACACAAAAC
>JAQHUG010000613.1:436515-446984 GCA_028555095.1 Dicrostonyx torquatus
AAATAGAAGCTGTCATCAACAAACTCCCAACCAAAAAAAAATGCCCAGGGCCAGAATTTGGCAGAATTCTACCAGAACTTTAGGAAGAGCTACAGAATGGTCATTAGCAAACTCTTTGTATGAGGCTACAGTTACCTTGATACCAAAACTACACAAAGACTCAACCAATAAAGAGAATTACAGACCAATCTCACTCATGAACATGGTTGCAAAAATTCTCAATAAAATACTGGCAAACTGAATCCAAGAACACATCAAAAAGATCATCCATCATGATCAAATAGGCTTCTCCCAGAGATTCAGGGCTGGTTCAACATATGGAAATCTATCAATGTAATCCATCAGATAAATAAACTGAAAATAAAATATGATCAATTCATTAGATGCTGAAAATGCATTTGGCAAAATTCAGCACCCCTTTATGATAAAGGTCTTGGAAAGATTAGGGATATAAAGATCATATCTAAATAAAATAAAAGCAATATACAGTAAGCTGACAGTTAACCTCAAATTAAATGGAGAGAAACTCAAAGCGATTCCACTAAAACCAGGAACAAGACAAGGCTGTCCACTCTCTCCATATCTATTCAACATAGTTCTTGAGGTTTTAGCAATACAATAACACAACATAAGGAGATAAAGGGAATTCAAATTGGAAAGGAAGAAGTCAAATTTTCATTGTTTGCAACTGATATAATAGTGTATATAACTAACTCCAATAACACTACCAGAGAATTCCTACAGCAGATAAATACCTTAATTGACATGGCAGGATACAAGACGAACTCAAAATTATCAGTAACCTTCTTATAACAAAGGATACAGAAGGTGAGAAGAAAATTGGAGAAACATCACCTTTCACTATAGCTACAAATAATATAAAAGATCTTGGGGTAACACTAACCAAGGACACTAACTTACTTGACAATAACTTTAAGATTTTGATGAAAGAAATTGAAGAAGATACCAAAACATAGAAAGATCTCCCATGCTCATGGATAGGAAAGATCAATATAGTAACAATGACAATTCTACCAAAAGCAATTTGTAGATTCAATGCAATGCCCATCAAAATCCAACACAATTCTTTGCAGATCTTGAAACAATAATAATCAACTTCATATGGAAAAAAAAAGACCCACAATAGCCAAAACAACTCTATACAATAAAGGAACTTCCATAGGCATTATCATCCCTGACATAAGCTCTATCACAGAGTTACAGTAATGAAAACAGCTTGGTATTGGCATAAAAACAGAGACATTGACCAATGGAATCAAATTGAAGACCCTGATATTAATCGATCCACCTATGAACACCCGATTTTTAAAAAAGAAGCTAAAATTTTAGAATGGAAAAACAAAGTATCTTCAACAAATGGTGCTGGCATGACTGAATGTCAACCTGTAAAAGAATGCAAATAGATCCATATCTATCACCATACACAAAACTCAAGTCCAAATGGATTAAAGACTGCAATATAAATCTGACCACACTGAGCCTGACAGAAGAGAAAGTGGGAAATACTCTCCAATGCATGGTCACAGGACACCACTTCCTAAATATAACCCCAGTAGCACATACAGTAAGAGCAACAATAAATAAATGAGACCTCCTGAAACTGAGAAGCTTCTGTAAAGCAAAGGACACAGTCAATAAGACAAAAAGACAGCCTACTGAATGGGAAAAGAACTTCTCCAACCCTACATCACACAAAGGATTGATCTCCAAAATATATAAAGAACTCAAGAAATTAGACATTAAAATTCTAAATAACCCAATTAAAAATTGTGTACTTAATTAAATAGAGAATTATCAACAGAAGAATTTCAAATGGTCTAAAGTTACTTAAGGACATGTTCAACTTCCTTAGCTATCAGGGAAATACAAATCAAAACAACCCTGAGATACCATCTTACACCAGTCAGAATGGCTAAGATCAAAAATACCAATGATATCCTATGCTGGAGAGGATGTAGAGTAAGGGGAATATTCATCTGTTGCTGGTGGAAGTGAAAACTTGTACAACCACTTTGGAAATCAATCAGTATGTTGTTTTCTCAGAAAATTGGGAATCAACCTACCTCAGTACCCAGCAATACCACTCTTGGGAATATATGCAAAATCTATACTACAAAATTATACTACAAAAGTGTTTGTTCAACCATGTTAATAGCAGCATTATTTGTAATAGCCAGAACCTAGAAATAACCTAGATGCTTCTCAACTGAAGAAGGAATAAAAAAAATGTGGCACATTTACTCATTAGAGTACTACTCAGCAGAAAAAAAAAAGATTTCTTGAATTTTGCATGCAAATGTATGAAATTAGAAAACATTATCCTGAGTGTGGTAACCCAGACACAAAAAATGAATATGGTATGTACTCACTCATAAGTAGATACTAGCCATAAACAAAGGACATTGATCCTATAATTCATGATCCAACAGAAATTAAGTAATAAGGTGAAACCAAAGAAAAACATAATTAAACCCACCTGGAAATTGGAAATAGACAAGATTGCTTGACAAAATTTTGGAGCATTGGGACAGGGGATAGAAGGAAAGGGAAAGGGGGAGAAGTGGAGGGTTGAGAAGAACTTGAGGGAATGTGATAGCCGAGATGAAGGAAGGAACATATATGAGAGCAAGGAAAGAGATATCTTGATTGAGGGAGCCATTTTGGGGTTAGGAGAAACATGGCTCTAGAAAAATTCTCAAGAATCAACAGGACGACCCCAGCTAAGACCCTAAGCAATAGCAGAGAGGGTGCCTCAACTGACCTTGCCCTGTAATCAGACTGATGATTATCTTAAATATCAACATAAAACCTTTGTCCTCCAACAGTTGGAAACAGGCAGAGTTCCACAAGGAAGCACTGAACTGAGTTCCCAAGGTCCAGTTGAAGAGTAGAAAGCATGAGAGTATGAGCAAGGAAGTCAAGACATGAGGTGTTCACCCACTGAGACAGTATACCTAAGCTAAGTGGAGCTCACCAACTCCAGCTGGACTGGGAATGATTGAGCATGGGATCAAAATATTCCTTCTTAATGTGGTTGACAGTTGGGACAGACAAAAGGGCCACTGACAGTGGCAATGGAAATTTTCTCTACTACCTGTACTGGATTTTGGGGATCCTCTTCTCTTTGGATGTATACCTTGCTCAGCGTAGATATAGTAGGGAGTGCCTTGGAATTTCCTCAGGGCAGAGAGCCTTGCCCTTTATTAGGATTGGAGGGGTTGAGGTGGGAGGGTGTATGAAGGGAGTGGGAGGAGGGGAAGAATTGGGAATTTGGATTGGTATTTTTTAAAGTAATAAGATAAAATAATTTTTAAAAAGTACATTACAGAAAATTGAAATGTGGTTTGGATAGGTAATGCCCCCCACAAGCATGTATGTTGGAGCCTTAGTGCAGGAAATGAGAGATGATTCAATCATGAGTTCACAGACAAATGGACTGTTAGGGGGTGGTAAACCCTAGTGGGAGGACATGGGCCAATGGAGCAATGCCTTTGAAGGGTATGTCTTGTTCGAGGACAGACTGCTTCTCCCACACCATCTCTTTTTGCCTCTATTTTTCTTGCTGCGGTAAGGTGAGCATCTTCCTCATTCTACCCCAAGGCTTTGTCTAACCCTGATGATAGCAATAGAACTAGCCCACCACAGAATGAGATCTCCAAAACTAGGACACAAAATCATTTAATATGATTTGATCAAAGTTTTTTGTAGCTAATAATGGGGTAGGGAAGGTTTGTAGTCAGGAAATTTGAGCAAGCCCATTTTACTCAGGTGATTAAGTCAAAGACCATAAATAGCCAGCCTTGCCGAGTGTTCATTCTCATCCTCAATGCATGAAGAGGAGCATGGCACCTCTGGAAACTTCCCCATTAACCCAGTATTCCCATTTGATCATGCGAGAAACATTGTGTGGGACAATGATCTGTATCCAATCACTTGCCTTTTAAATAAACACTGATTGGCCAGTAGTCAGTCAGGAGGTATATACAGGGCAACCAGACAGGAAGTAGAGGTGGGGCATCAAGAATTCTGAGAAGAGGGAAGTTTCAATCAGCAGTCATCATCGAGTCACAGAGAAAGCCAGACACATAGCAAGCAAGATGTGACTGCCTTGCCGAAAAAGGTACCAAGCCACGTGGCTAACACAGACAAGAATTATGGGCTAATATAAGTTATAAGAGTTAATAAGAAGTCTGAGCTACCAGGCCAATCAGAGCATAATTAATGCAAAAAATATACTTTGTAGAAGTTTTATTTAAGACACACAAGTTTACTAGGGGCCAGATACACACAGATTACTGTACTAGAAAGAGCTCCTCCGCAGAAGCAGGCAGGCGGGTGATCCACAGAGAGAGAGCTTTCCACGTGGGCCTATCTTTTTATACCTCTTGGGACCTGGTGGTCCAGCCCCATTAATTAATTAACAGCTAATTAGGGGGGCTGAATAATTAGCTAATGGTGGGGCGTGGCTATAAGCCGAAATGGCCAAGACCACTCCTCTTCATCACTTGGCCAAATTTAGATAGCAAAAATAAAGTAAGCACCATTGAAAATATGTCATGAAAGGCTTATTTTACTGTTATGTTAGTGATTTTGTATGTGAGGCCTTTCTCTGTTTGCACAGTATATAAGCCACATGAATTCAAGTGGCTGTCTACTTTTTGTACAGTTTCTTGGTTGAGTTCTAAATTTAGTTCAAACATGAAAAAAAAAACGGATGTTGGAAAACTTTCTTGATATTATACAATTTAGTTCTCATTAATACTTCAAGAATCACACCAGAGTGTTCAATAGGCACTATATCTAAATACTTTATTCTCCATATGCTAAATTAGATGTATTAGGAGATCAACATCATTAATAATCAATATTTCCAGTAGTAAGTCATAGCAGGTACTTTATCAAAAAACAGTTTAAAGTAGCACTTTACCGATTCATTTGAAGAGGAAATAGAAGACACCAGGAGAACAAAACCCTCTGAATCAACTAACCAAAGTGTATATTAGCCCATAGAGATTCAAGCAGCACAGCTTCCTCTCCTTCTCAGCCCCCCCCATCATGTGTGTGTTTGTATTTGTATGTGTGTATTACAGCTTTTAGCTTATTTTCTATGGGGCTTCTGACTTTGAAAACAAGTGGGTCTCTCAATCTTTTTCCTGTCTTTGGGATTCTTTTTTCTCTTGAATTTCTTTGTTCAACTTAGATATGATGGATTTTGATTGATCTTTTTATTTTCTTTTGTCATATTTCAGTCTTAAATTTTAGAAGCCTGCTCTTTTCTCATGAAAATGATAAAGGGAGTAGATCTAGAGTGGAGGTGAGGGAAGGAACTGGGAAGAGAATATACAATCAGGATATATTGGATGATGAAAGAATCTGTTTTCAATCGAAGGAAAAAAGATAAAGAAAAAAGCTAGTCTATTCCTAATTCTTAACAAGGCTTACTTACTTAACTTCCTGCCATTTTCTGCCTGCTGAGTTCAAGTCAGGGTCATCGGAACTTGTATTGGATGACAATTGAGAAAGTAGAGCACATGTTGTCATCTCCCTATATGCTCAAAACCTTCATGATTGTGGCCAGGAAACTCTTAGCTTCAAAGTCATTTTCAAACATACTCCCCAAAGGATAAAGCTGCCACACAGCCCTAGAAGGGTCAAAAATACCATACAGTCCAAATTAGGATATGCAGGAAAGTCAAAGTAAGCAAACAGCATACAAATAAACTTCCTGAATGCATGGCATACCTAGAACATCACAAGTATGTTGTTATTGGAGCACACAAACACGGCACACTACCTCATCTGACAGTCAAAGTCTGAGCTTACTTTTGCTCTTTCGAATGTTGGTGACAACAGGTGTAGCTATGAAACAAGATATCCTGACATAGGGTGTAGCTATTTGTGTTTTGGACTTTAAGATGTCCTTTAGAGATGTATCTGACCTACCCTGACAAGCTCAGAGAATACAAGCCTACTTCTGTTCTTTAAAAATAGGAGGTTTGACATAGGGAGTGGCTGCTTACAGGATTCTTAGTCTAGGGTGTGTTCACTGACCCGAACATGCTTTACTTGGGAATTAATGGCTTGCTGTCTCAAGGATGGAAGCGAGTAACTATTTTGGTTATCCTTTCTGTCATGAAGCAGGCTTTTGCCTTCTTCCCCCTTTTGTAATGGGGTATAAAAGTGTATAAAAAGAAAAAAGTGGGCAAACTCAGAACTCAGAATTCAGCATTGAGTATTTGCTGAGTTGCCGTCCAAATATTTTCTGATGTCTCTCTGTTTCTTTCTTATGTCTGTTGTTCCCACTTAACATTTCTAATCCTGATACCCCTACCCCGGAATGTATAAAACTGCCAAGACTAGAGGTTACCCAAAAAGGGAGCTTATGACATTCTTAATACACTTGTGATCATTTGGAGAATGGAACAATACTCTGCACTTTATTTCACTAAATGTATCTTTAATTACATTACCTATTATCATCACCAATTAAAGAGATTTGTTTCCTGGGAAAAGAAAATTTTCTGTGTTCTGAAGTCTAATTCTAAGAGAAAAAGAAACCATGGAGACTGATCAGAGCACATCCATGTTCTGCTGAACTTGACCCTCCAGGCCATGTGTCCTTTGATGGGCAAAGTCAGCAGTAGCATGATAAGTGATTCCCAGCCACAATAAAATATTGGGAAGAGAAAAAGAAAACTTAGGAGCTATGTGAGTGCTCACAGTTGATAATCAATGATTGATTCCTATTTAAATGGTAGATGTAGAGGTAAAATTAATTCATATTTAATCAATATAACCCTTGTTACTATTCCTTTATTTTTCCTAAGAAGAAAAACAAAACCCTGAATGATTAAGTGAGGTTTAATCCTTAACTTAAGAAGCATTTTAATAATGTAATGTTAGATATCAAAGCTGAGATCAATAACTATTTCCTCTAGGTTACATAGAATATAATTTAGTGGAAATGAAAAACATTGCAGAACACAAGGCAAAAGTAATAATTCATCATTCTCTGACTTACTGTCTATTGGACTATAGATGAAATAACTTCTGAGGATTTGTAATATTGACTTCAAAAATTAAACAGATTCATCTAGACTGCTGGAAAAACATTTATGAAAATAAATTTGAAAATGTCTATGAGATTCTTTCATAAGGTGCTTAAAATTATGCAAGTTAAAATGACTGGGTTGTAAGACTGCACATGTTTATGTTGTTTTGTTGGACTTGGAGTCCAAGCTCCAGGGAAGAGTTGCTTCCAGACACCACAGTTGATATAAAAGCAAGAGGATTTTATTAATTCTGTCATGACAGGGTCCCCTAGCATCCACGAAGCTGAGAGACCCCGAATAGCTAGTAGAGGCTACTTTTAAAGGAAACAGCCATAGAAACAAGGGGGTGTCTGGGGGTTGTTTTACTAGCAGTGATTGGTCTGTGTTGGGGCAGGAGAATAGTAGTGTGATCCAGTGAGGTAAGAGGGATCTCTGGGTCATTTTGCCCCTTTCCCAGTGACTGAATCAAAACACCAGGAACTGAGTCAACACCTAAGGGTTGGTATGTCACTATTCAATAGAACATTTACAAAGACTCAGGGAGATGATGGAAAGTTCCCAACATTTGTGTGTGGATGACTATCACGTCTCCAGGAGAGATGTGTGTAATATTGAGAGGCTTCAGAAATGCATTTAAGGTCTTTCATTCCCTCCTCTTATTTGGTCAAATCTCAATCTTGAGATTCTTAGAGATAGATTATAGAGGTGTTGATATCAGGGGCCTGAAGTCCCCAGACATAGGCTTTTTAAGGCATAACTATAAAAAGGTTTTTTGACTGCTTTGGCACGTGTGTAAGGACTTTTGCTCCCTCCAAACCTGTTAAGTTAGCTTTTTGTTTGTTTGTTCTTAGAGCAAAACCATTGTTTCTGAGTTAGGACATCTTTATTAGCCTATACCAGGTGGCTGGCTGAGCTGAGCTAAGTGACCTTGTGCTCCTGGGTGGGAGAGGGGAAGGCTATTATCTTTTTGGGAATCTTGTTTCTCTTTTGATTTAGCATTTTAACCAGGGATTATTGGACGATGTATTCTTTTAACTGCTTCCAGCTGACTTTGGGGCGTCGTCAAGAGTTAACAAAGGTAAAAATGCTAGTCAAAAAGAGAAAATTTTAGGAACATTTGGTTTATGGACTTATTCGAAGAGCCAGGGAGCATTCGTATCAGCTAGACTGGTCCACATCAGTTTTTAGCAAGTCCATGGTCCATAGTCATTTGGAGCAGGTTGTAGTCAGCAATTGATGCTTGTTTGTGTCTGCCAACCAAGGGGAAACCTGTTGAGACAAATTTAAGCTAGGAACAGAAGTTAATATATTTGAAACTTTTAAGCTTATATTAAAATTTATATTATAGATATAGTAAATAACAGATATCTATAAAACAGTAAAAATAGACTTATACCTTTGAGTCCCAGCAGAAGCATAGAAAATCCTGAGCTTGTAATCCAAACAGTATGTAGCTATTGTTTTATTGTTTATCAGAACTATTTTAACAAGCTGGCTGTAGCTTTGTGTAAGGATCTGGATATCCCTTTTTTTTTAAACCGATATTATAGTTGGCCTAGTCATTAATATAATTAGAGATATTTAAGTACAGACAAAAGAGAAAGATGACAGAGACCAGCCTATATACAGTCATACCCAGGTCTTTATAGCACTAGAGGCAGAAGTATCAGAACAGCAGACTTTATCAGACCTATAAGGTGATTGTGATTTTTGACTCTCCTGGTATGGTACAAGTAAGGAAGACTAAGTCTCTTTTGTTAGTCTCCCTCCGGGAGGCATTGGTATTGGCTAATAAAATAGTGGTCTGGGAAGAACAGGATCAGGATTGTGTATCTCATCCGCCTTAGTAAGGGGTGGCAGCCCTTATACAGGAACTTATAAGGAGTGACTTTAAATCGCCCCAGGGTGTTTCGAACCTGGATCAGGACAGAGGGAGGGAGGTCTGTCCAGTCATTTTTGTCTGTCTCCAGGGCCAATTCCTGACTTATCTGGGCAACAAAAGCAGATCCATTATCAGACCAGATTATTTTGGGCATCCCAAACCTTGGGAAGATTTTTTTTTATGATCTTTTTAGCCATTAGTCCTGGTCAATGTGTGATAGCTATTTTTTTTTTTTTTGGCAAATGTTTGGCCTCAAGGAGGCTCAACATTTTTTTTTAGATGTCAACAGTCCTCTTTATCTGTATATTGCTTCATGTATATAAGCAGTGGCAAAAGCATAACTGCTGTCAGTGTAGACTTCCCATCTGCCATCTGTAGAGCTTGTATCAAAGCCATAAGTTCAGCTTTCTGAGCGGGCCTGCATTTCTTTAGGGAGACTACTGGCCCAGATCATTTGTTTTCTGTCCACCATTGCTGTCCCCATCTTTCACTTACCTTTAGTCTCTCGATTCAGACTCCAAGCCTTGTGCCCCAGGCAAGCTTTGCCATCATTTCCGGCTCTGCCTGGCATAGCTCAACCTGCCATTCTGCCAGCCACCTGACCTTTCTGCAGATGTTGGTAGGATCCATAATCTATCGACGTGCTAGGGCACTGGAGCAGCAGCAGCAGCAGCCCGATGTGGGAGGGCATCGGCAGTAGCATTGTGAGTATTTTATCACAATCTGACATGGGTGAGGGGGGCGAGGCTTTAGGTTGAGCAGCCAGGGCTCATGTCAGGCTTTTTTAGGGCAAGCGGGCAACAACCAAGGTGGTTGCTAGGAGGCGAGGATTTTTCCAACGGTGAAGGCAGGGGGCCTTCCTTGACAAAGAAGGTGTGGCCAAAATAGTTTAGTTGGGAGAATATCAACCGAGTAGAGTCTTGGTCCAAGGAATTTTTTTTTGTTTATCTTTATTGGTCTTTTGTTGCCCAGGTCCCTATTTGTCTGAGTTTTGTAAACCTCTATTAAACATTTAAGAAACATAGATTTTAATTGGCCCCTGGAGGAACCTCTCTTACCTTCCGAAATAGTGGGGTGTCTTATAGCCCCTCTGAGACCTGCCACAAGACCGGCATTTTGACTGTCAGTTTTTTTATTTAAGAATAATATTTTGTATCTCTAGATTTTTTATAAGAATATTATAATTAAGGCCTTAACCATTGAATATTTAATTAGACATACATAAAATTGAAATCTAAATGAATTAAAATCTTTAATATAAAATTAACAATATTGAACCTCATCGAAGAAAAGATTTTAAATACATTTAAATGCATTGGTACATTTTAAACATAGCCTCAGTGGCATAGACATTGAGAGAAACAATTAATAAATGAGATTTCCAGAACTGAGAAGCTTACAAGGAACTTAGAAAATTGGTCATCATAAGAATAAATAGTCTAATAAAATTATTTTACAGACCTAAACTGCAAACTCTCAACAGATGAACTTAAAATGACTGAAAGATATTTAAA
>JAQHUG010000613.1:450177-460250 GCA_028555095.1 Dicrostonyx torquatus
CAAGCAAACAAAAACAAAACAAAAACCTCCCCTCCAAAAGAAAACCAAAACAACAACAACAACAACAACAAAAAAAATTTCTATTAACATTATGGCAAATATACATCCCGTTAAAGGGAACTGGAAAATGTACCTTTCACTGAGTTTGTGTGTCTGTTGGAGAATGAGTGCACAGTCTGATTCTTAAAATTTTATTTTAAGAAGATTGGTTTTACATAAAATGTGTTAATTAATGGACTTCCTGTTCCTCTGACTCTTAGAATCTTCCTTCCATCTTTTCCATGGCTATCCTTAGCCTTATGTGCAGGAGTTCTTTTATAGATATATTCATTGGAACTGGGCTTCACAGCTCAGCACTTTGAATGTTTGTGGTTTTCTGTACTGGTCTCCTTCTGTTGTATGTAGAAATTTTCTTGATGAAGAACGAGAACTATACTTACGTGTTTGTAGAAAGACAAATATTTTGGACATAGATCAATGAAGGATATGAGTCAGGGCTTGGAAGTAGGACAGGGGAGCAGAAAATGACAATTATATTAGAATCTCAAAAATAAAAAGATATTAATTTCAAATGAAAAAAGACGGAAATAAGAAATTAAAACATAAGCTTCAAACACACAGGAAACAATAGTGGAAAATTTCGTGATGCATCTCCTAGAAATAAAGGCATGCCTAAACCCAGAAACCAGTGTCTACTTTGCCCTGAGATTAAGGAAAGTAGGAAGTTACCACAAAGACTTTATAATTCCAAGACATGCACACCTTGAAAGGAACACCAGTAGCAGTGCTTATAGTCACTACATTTGTTTCTCTTGGGACAAGAAGATTCCAGGTAAGGTAAATATGTTGAATAATTTTCATCAAACTATATCCAAGAAAGTTACCACATGACTTCAAGGCTTTTAACCAATCCCTCAAGTTTCTTAACCAAAAGAAAATAAGCTGGATTTCCTTGATCAGGACTCCAGAAAAGACAAAAATTACTAACCATTCTTCATTAATCCCTAGAACACACAGATGGAGACTATAGGTAAAAATAGTATAAAAGTGAAATTATGTTTACCTCCTTATCAAATTTCACACCACCCTGTGTCATGACTCTGGGAAAGGGAGAAGAGAGACTTTGAACCATATATGACTGAAGCTTTGTTGTCATATCTATTCAATGTATCTTTTTTCATGACTAAATGCTGGAGAAGATCCTTCTTATAAATGCAGCTATAAAGCATGCTCTTATTCTCTTGCTTCTGGCTCTCGTTTCTGGCTGCTAGATTCAGTTCCTGTTCCCTGTTCTTCCAGAGGACTGTGATCTAGGACTGTGATATGTGAGTCTACTCCTAAGTAAATAACCCTTTATTACACGTAATTCTGAACAAGTGTGGGATGTGGGATTACTTTGTAACTTTCAGCATCATCTGGTGCCTGAACATAGAGACCAGTCCACGCTTTTTGGGGATTGGTTTGCCAGCAGCGTGGCACATTGGGCACTAACTCTCCTGTCCAGGGCTCTAGATGTCCCTCAGATGCAGCAGGCTGCCACTCAGCCCTCCACCACTCGTGATCCACGTGCTGCCACTTGTGTTACACTCTTTCTTACATGCTGCTGCCTGCAATCCCTGTAGCGCACACAGTCCTCAACTCCCACCGTCGGAAAACTTTGGGTTTTCTCTTTATCCTGGACCCCAACTCTTGGAATCATTTGATTGCCTTAATAACTTCTCTTAATTTGTTAAACAAAGCAGAGTTTTCAGCACCTAAGTAAGCAAAACCTGCTGTTCGCTGCAGCTAGCGTCTCTCGGCTACACGGTTCCAGCTGTAACACCTGCAAGCCAAAATCAATTCTCTAATTCATTGTAATTGCCTTATGACAGGTAGAATCTGAAAAACTACAAAAAAATACCGATAACATAACTATCCAGGAGTTCAATGATCATTTTTGCTTATAGTTTGGAAGATATTCTACAAGGCTTATGTGATTTTTCCTTCTACATCCCTTTATTTGATTCTAGGAATTAGTTTGTTTTTCATATTGTCTCATAAAAAATATGATTTGACAACACGGCCAAGAATGAGGTATTTTAGAAATAATACAGTCTTTACAGACTAATAATAGACAGCTAGGTGAGAAGATCAAAACTATGGAGAGTGATAGCATCAATTTGACAAAATTACCTGAAAGAATTTGTACTTTTGAATTTAACAGTCAGAATCTGTTGAAAAGTTATGCTAGAACAATGGATAAGATATCTCTCAGGGAAGGTAAAGCACACAATCAAAATTATGTTCAAAGATGAGATGTTATCTTTACTGGACAAGTTTTATACCTTGGAATAAAACACTCGACAGGAGATTCAGACTCTCCAAAAGGCTGTAGTTAAAAAAAAAGAAGAAGAAGAAGAAATCCTTCTATATGTATAAACTAGGTAGACCAGGCTGACTTCCAACTCAAAGAGATCATATGTACTCCAATTTAAGGTTTCATCCTTTAACATATTAAAAGTGAAATTGAATTTATTGATAAAAATATTAGTAGAGAGAGAAAATGCAATGTTTTAAATGTATTATGACACATGTCAGAAAAGTAGTATTCAAGTGACAATTCCCAGTACATTTAATTAATTAATTTCAAATAAAAATAAGCCATAATTGAAGTAAATGAGAGAAAAATATCACCTATTATTAAAAAATTAGTTTCACCTTAGTTTATTCTCCTATGGCAGCATAAATTTCAAAAACAGGAAAAAAAACATTCTATACTTAAGAAAAGACTAAAGAAAAATAAAAATGTGAGCCAAGATTTTACGTATAACCAAATTGTCCTTCAAGTACAATAAAACAGAATAAAATGGTTAATATTTTCAGGCATTCAGAAAGTGAGGGAATATCGCAAACTTGAAAACTCGAGTCAACTAAGTGATGAAGCAAAGAAAATAAAATCTGAAATGAAAAACCTGTCAACAAGGATCTGGCTCATAACCCTGAATCCATTTACAAATGGAATTAGTGCCAAGCATCTCTGGAAATCAGGGCTGTAAACACTCTTGTGAATTTAAAGAACTTCCACAATGTATAAAATAATGATGTAAAAACAATTGTCAGGTAAGGGTGAGCAGTGAGATGATACGAAAAATTTTACAGTGGACAGACACCATCCTCTAAAACTGAAATGGCTGCCAAAAATCACCATTTACTCTTTAATATTGAAAACAATCAAATCTTCTTTTTGAATCTCATGGTTTTGCTTTCAGATAAGAGGACCTTCCCAAATTACCTTAATTTACTGAGTTGATTTTTTATTGAACATAAAATTGACATAAATTATGCATGTTGCATTTTCTATGAAATTATGATCCATTTCTCCTTTAATTTGTCCAATTTCTTAAAATATGAAGTTTAACTAATTTATTATGGCAGGTGAAGCTAAAATTTTAGATTATACCTAACATTTATTTAAATATTATCCCTCTGTTCCCAGTATTACTTGGTCCTATAACATTCACTTTGAAAATAGACTGTATTTATAATTAAATTGTGGAGAGATTCCTTTTGATTTTTTACATGATAATGTATTTACAGCATTTACCTATTCAATAGACTGGAACAGGCTGATGGAAAACCCTGAATCTTCTCCTAGAGGCAAAGACACGTATGGATTCTTAAATCACTATATTCGTTTTCTTTCTGTTCCCTCGTGGATACCTCATGGATACCTCCTGCTTTGTTTATTCTTTTAAAAAATTACCTAATGCTATCAGTAGCATTAGATGAAATGTGGGAAGTTTTATATTGATCTTTTTGCATGTACTTCTCTGAATGATTAAAATTTTTATATGGAATGCAAATGTTTTGTGATTTGTAAAACAAAAGTCATGAGAGAGCATACATTTTATATATAGTACTTTAGGCTTTATGATTTCAAGCAATATTACTATTTTCAGTTCAAACCAACACAAGACAGCATATCATGTATATATGCTCATTTTTGGTTAATCTTGTTTCTTCACATTCCCCCTCCTTTGTTTCACAAGTATGGTGGACATCAGTGAAAAATTGCCTGGGCGTTACAGCCCACCCACCTGTCTACGTTTTGCCCTCTTGTTCCTAAGGCACTCAAGTACAAGGTTCTTGCTTGAGGACTATATTTTATTGATGAATTCCATGCTTTCTTCCTAAACCCTTAAATATAGGGGCTCTCTCTAAGCTTTAGTTCACTCCCCCCCCCCCGAGAGTGATGACTATTTCAAACTACCTGTTTAACATCCTCCTTTTCTAAGGCTTGCAGTTTCTTAATCCCTAAAATATTTTCTTGCCTGACACCTCCACATTGATTTAACATAGAAAACCATTTAGCTCTGTTTTCTTGGACAAGAGCTGTGGAAGCATGCCTTTTCTATTTTATGCAGACATGGTGTACCTTCAAACAAATGTCCTAGACATAGAACAGAGTGTTCAATTCCCTTTAAAATTCTTGAGTTATTTAGGCAAATAATAAATAGTTTATTCTAAGTAGTTAAGGTATGCATGTGAATCATCTTCAATCAAACTTTATAGTTTTTTGAGCAAAATATAAAAAACAAAATCACACAAATCAGATACTAAAATTAAAAAAGTGGTCTATCAGTGAGTGAACATGAATTCACTTATAGCATCACTACAGAATTGAAGACTACATCCCTACATTGTATAATGACTAATGAAAAAACACACACAAGATTAATCCTGTAGTATGGTTGGGCATCTCTTGGGTATATTCCCAAGAGTGGTATTGCTGGATCCTGAGGTAGGTTGATTCCCAGTGTCCTGAGAAACTGCCACACTGATTTCCAAAGTGGTTGCACAAGTTTGCATTCCCACCAGCAATGGAGGAATGTTCCCCTTCCTCCACATCCACATCAGAACAAAGAACTGAGCTCCCAAGGTGCAGTTGAAGAGCAGAAGGTGAGAGAAGATGAGCAAGGAAGGCAGGTCTGCAAGGGACTGGCCCATCAGTCTATTGGGAGCTCATCAAATCCAGCTGGACCAGGACTGAATGAGCATATGACCAAACTGGAGTCTCTGAATATGGCTACCATCGGGGACTGACTGAGAAACCAATGATAATGGCACAGGGACCTATCTCTTCTGCATGCAGTGGCTTCTTGGGAACCTAGTCTATATGGTTGCACACCTTATTAGGCCAAGATGAAAGGGGAAGGGCCTTGGGCTTCCCACAACGCAAGGTACCCTGCCCCCTCTTAAGGAAGCAAGGTGAGGGAGGAGGGATACTGGGGCAGCGGGGAGGGCTGGGGACAAGGGGAGTAAATGTAAATTTCTCTTTAAACAATAAAAAAAACTTTAAAAAATAAAAAAATTAAAAAAGATTAATCCTGAACTGTCTTAGTTCAAAACTCTCCATTTCTTTGCACTTAGAGTATACCAATTTTTTTCCAAAGCAGCATCATCTAGTATCAGGCATAATATTAGCTACAACATTTTAATGGAAATCTTTTTAAAAAACAGTTAATAAAAAGATCAATATAGAAAAGAAGATGTCATATGTATAAGTGTGTATGTCTACCCAACATCTACTGTTGTCTGTTGATACTTTGGTGATTGAAAGGATAACTGTACTCCATAAAACCAGAGAGGATCCCAGAAATATCAACTCAATTATTCAGAAATGTGATGTTTATGAAGACTGTGCAGCAAGCTAAGAAGGCACCAGGAATGGATTAAGTTTTGCTGGGAAAAGGAGAGTGTGAAAGACTAGTAACAAATATGAAGAGGGGAAGGAAAAGAATATAAACCTATAATTAATTTATGAGTGTGTGGAAAGAGGGTGATGACTAGAATGGTTTTGTTTTGGATTCTTATTTTAATAGGAATATTTTGGAAACATTAATAAAAACAAGGCGTGTTTTTAGTTATTCATCAGCAAATGATGAATAAATGTAACTGTTTATGCCATAGCTTCTCCTGGGAGCATGAAAATAACTAATCACATATGACCAAGCTATGTGACAATATATTAGAAAGAAAAAATTTAAAACTCTTAGCATTAAAGTTGTGATAATTTCTACTCAGTCAACTGAGCTATCTTTCCAGCACCATTAAAAATTTTACAATCAAAATTTATTATGGTGAAGGTGAAAAAATGGTGATAAAAAACTGTAGACTATTACAACAATGCTGAGATCTCTGCAATGATGTTGGGGGAAGACAGAACACAAAATTTGAAATGCATACAATCACCAATTCTCCTGAATAATAGCATAGCACTACGAAACATAGTTCTGTTTACTTTTTCACATCAGTCACAAGTGGAAGCACCTCTGATGGTGTCTGGGAAAGACGCTGAACTATGAGTAAAGCAGAATGTTGTTAGGTGTCATTTTTTGGCTACATTCTTTTAACAAGAAAGGAGAATTTGGTTTACCCAGAGATCCTTGCCATATCTGTTCTTAGGTATTAAAGCCACCCACTAACCTTGTGTGGTGGTCAATATGTGCTTTTAAAAGTGAAATTGTTTCTTTATAAAATCGAGTGCCCTTATATAACATATTATATATTATATAATATAATATAATATAATTATACATATATTTAAAATTACAGTATCCTTTTGGTAGATACGTCATTAGATGATTATGTAGAGTATATCTTTGATGTTACTTGAATACATCAGAACTATGAATCCTGTCTTTGAAACTCATTTGTAAATATGTGAATTTTCATTGGGTATTTGAGACTATTGCTGATAAGAAGGTCTTTGCTGATTTCATTTATTTTGCATTTATACTTTGCTTTTTCCCTCTCACTTTTGATGCTTGTCTAGTTTAATTTATTATTTGTGTTTCCTTGTGTATAATGTCTGCATGTTGACCTTGCTCCTCTAGACCCCTCTATAGAGCTGTATTTGTAGGCTATATAGAATTTGATTTTATTATGCAATGTCCTATTTTCTTCAACTATTGTAATTGAAAGTTGTGTTAAGATTATTAGTCTGCATTGTGATTTGGTGAATTCTAAGAATTGGTAGAATATATAGACTTTTCTGGTTTTAGAGTCTCCATTGACAAGTAAGGTGTTATTTTTCTAGTCCTGTCTTTCTACATTATTTGGTCTTTCTCCCTTGCAGCTTTCAATACTTTTCTTTGTCCTATAATTTTTAATGTTTTGAGTATTATGAGTTATAGGAAATTTCAGTGTGGTCCAGCCTATTTGATACTCTGTATGCTTCTATTACCTTAATAGATGTCTTATTCTTTAGGGAGGAGAACTTTTTTTCTATGATTTAAAAAAAAATGTTTTTACACTTTTGACCTGACCTTTCTGTTTTTACACTTTTGACCTGACCTTTCAGTCCTTCCTCTATTCTTATTATTCCTAGATTTTGTTTTTTATCACGGTACTAAATTTTGTGGATATTTTTGCCTGAATTGTTTTTAGAGTTAACATTATTGACAACGCTATCAATTTCTTCTATCTTATCTTCAATGCCTGAGATTTTATTTTTCCATGCCTGTGTTCTGTTGGCCTGCCTCTGAATTATTGTTCAAGTACTGAACTTTTTTTTTTTACCACTTTTCCCTGTAATTTGGGTTTCATTATTGATTAAATCCATTTCTATTGGTGTATCTTGATCATTTTTTTCTTTTTATTCTACTGTTTGCTTGTATTTTCCTATAAGCCTGATTCAGGGAAGGCTCTGACACTCCTGTGCCTCTGAAACTTTAGCATCTTCTCATGGCTGTGTTCACAGAGTAATGCACATTCACGAAGGTTCTCCACAATCATGTATGTGGCTGATGGTGAGCAGGAATTTGAATAAAGAGTTAGAAATGGAAAGAAAAAAGAACATGTAAATTAAATAGTCTAAAAGTGTTAAAAATGGGGAGCTGTGATAGAAAAATGAGCATCACTGTAAGAATATTATTCTGCCAGTCTTAATCTGTCAATATTAATCAAAGGGTAATATCTAAAAAAAAATCATTGAACATAGTGATATGATCCTCAAATGAAAACTTTGGTGGGGATTATTTTATTTGAATGATTAATAATTAAATATCATGATCCATGTATGGGTCAGTGTTAGGGCCCTTATGTGTAGCCATGAAACTCAGAATTGATCACATCACTGCAAATGGGTATAATCTGATAACCTGTGAGATGCTGAGTGCTCACAACCAAACACACCAAGATTTAATTTACTAAAAATTCAGTTACACAAGAATAATTAATAAAATGAACAAAAATCACAGTTATAAACATAGAAAGATGAATGTTTCATGACATAACATGCTGTATATAGTAGCAGTTTATATAATAGTAATATATAATAGATGACATATCTATGACTCTACTTTGCTTTCTATCTCATCAGAGTAAATACAGAGAGACATGAAAATGCTCTATATACCCAACTATTTAGCCAACTCTATATCCTAGAAATTTAAAGTCTTAAATTTCTTCATTAGACTCATCCAAACTGTCCCAGTGACATTTTATTTCTAACCATTCCTTCTGCTAATAAAATTCTTTTCATGCCTTGTGCTTCTCTCCCATATGCTTGTTTTTCTTGTAGTTAGAAAACTACATTACACAGCAGGAAAGAAATTCTGTATTGTGGCATCACAAAATTCTTAATTATACTATTTTATCATTATATATAATAAGTTAGCCATAAATTAACCTCTTTAGGCTTCAGTTTCAAAGGAAGAAGTTCACAGATGGGTCATTTTAAAAGAGTGTTGAAAACATTAACATTTAACATTTAACCTTAGCTGTGTTTTACAGAATAACCAGTTTTCTTTTGGCTCTATCTTACTATCATTAAATCAAATGTCTTCATGATACAAGAATTTCCATATAAAATCCTGTCATTTTAATGCTGGTCTTTGACCCAAGAGGTAATGAAACTGGAACTTTTGGGGAAAAGTAACATAAAATAACAACCACATAAAGCATTTCAAAACAGCAGGAGTGAAAACTAATGAGTAACAAGCTTTGCACACAAATCGCAGAGGCTTACGGCTCTGAGCCTCCTTCCCAATGCTGTGGCCCACTGTTCTCTTTTATAATTTCCATTTTATTTTTAATAATTGAAATTGATGCAGTTGTATCTTTGCTTATACACTATTTATCTTCTGTTTCTATAGTTCTATATTGGATAATACTTTTTTTCATTCCTTTCATTGTGAATTGTCTACTACTTAGATGTATCTGGAAAATTAGATACCTTCACCAAACATTTGTTGAGTGATTAAGTTGACTTTAGCACATTTTCCCTCAAACATTGTTTGTGACAAATTTCTCAGAATGTTCTCTGAGAACATTTAAAATGTAAATGTTTAAACAGTAAAATGCAATTGCTTTTTCTTAAAATATCTAAACAAGTAACTTGGACAAAGAAGTCTATATGGAAAATGGAAATTTAATATTTTGCAATGTCATTAACTTTAGAAAAGTAATCTATTCGTATTGCTACAAAAGGAAGAACACACTTAGCCAAGTATTAGCTGAAGCATAAAAGTTCAACACTGTCAAATCCTGTGAGTGTCATACCTGACAATAAGTGTAAAAATAAATTACACATTTGAAGCATGTGCCATTTTAAAATGCCAGTTTTCTGGGCTATGCTGCCAGCACGACCTCTGGCTCTTTTGAGTAATAGAACATTTGGATGGGATTTATGAGCAGACTACTGCAGCTTGCTTAATGGCAGTGTAGAAGGGCTATGTGCCTAGAAGTGGGGCATTGTACATGGCTCAGAGGTACAAGCAGCTTCACCATGCTGTACTGGGAGGGGCAAGCAGGTACTGACATATTACCCGAGGAAAGATGCAGCTTAAGTTTTTAAGAAATGCTTAGCATTTTAAGAAGTGCTCCTGCACAGTAAAGAATTACAGATACGCAGTAGGACAGATTCATATACAAAAGACTTATAGATGGGTCACAGTGTTGGATCAATGTATGTAGGCTTGGAAGAGAGAAGGAAAAGGGTATTCAGAGTCATAAAATAAAGTTAATGCTTTAAAAAAAGGTAAAGTCTTTAAAGAGAGTGAGTACAGATAATCATAGATTAAAGGCAGTAA
>JAQHUG010000613.1:480277-502207 GCA_028555095.1 Dicrostonyx torquatus
GAAGCTACTCTTCCTCTTATACTTTTTGTTCTACATACACTGGCTCCTTTTAGGTCTTCTAATAAATTCTTACTCCATTTATTTTGCCTAGCTATTTTTTGTTTGTACTTATATATCACAGTTTAGTTGAATATGTGCCTTAAGTGACAAACTAGACTGGATTAAAAGTATGTTGTCTTTCATAACATCAATTTTTAACACCTCCAAATTTTATATTTAATTAGACAGTAATAGTATAACTATATGATTTATTATAAAATTAATTGTAGGCTATACACAATCCCAGCTAAAGTAAACATTGTCACATTTAATATAATTCTTTTCATTTTATACATAGTAGAGTTGAAAATCTGTTAAATACATAAAAGAAAAATTTAGAATTGAAGACTTTTGATATCATCCTAATGACGATTTTGTAGATGTTACTTCTATGTGTTTATCTCACTTCATCATTTAACATTTTCTTTACCTCATACAAACGTTTAACACAAGGACCACTAAAAATATAGACTAACTGATGCTCCTTTTTTCATTCAAACCATACTTTAATAGTGAATCTTTTTCCATTGCCTCAGTTGTCATAGAATGTTATTGGTAGAAAAAATTTTATTGGCTTTCCAAACAATCGAATCTCCTTAACAGAATTTAAGCATGGACATTTTCATTAGGAATTCCACTTATGCTGTAGCAAAGATTACCACTTCAGTCATTTTAATCATAATTTTTTAAAATTTTATTTATTTTGGAGTATTCTGTCCACTATATTTTGATCATATTCTTTCACATCCTCAAACTCTTCTGAGATTCTCTACCCTCCCCTCTTACCAAACTTTATATTATTCTTCTTTCTAAGACAAAAACAAAACAAAACCCCACAGAGCACAGGTAGTCTGATTTTGTCAGCCAACTACTCCAGAGCATAAGGCCTGCCAGCCATAGAATTTTTAATGGTGTCAATTACCAATGTACAGATTTTCCCCAAGTGTAGCATCTCAGCATTTGAATATAGTTATCATTGCCTCTGTGTTTTTGTTCTTTTAATTCATCTATATTCAGTATGCCCTACAGCTATCATACTGGTCTTTTTACACAAATATCTGTATATATGCCTAAAAAATTGCAAGTGTTATGGAATGTGAATTCTAGCTTTGGTCTGCCCAGTTGCTTTTCTCCTGTTTCAATTTGCACTCCAAACACTATTCATCACATTCATGAAAACACAGTTAATGAATCCTCAAATGGTGTACATTATTTTTCTTATGCATAGAATAAGTCATATTTTTATTAAGGACTGTGTCCATGTGCAAAAAAAATCTATTTCTAAATATAAGAGGCTTTATGCCTCACACATTTCTTTTCAAAGTACATTACATCATAATTTTATTTCTATCTTCAACATCACAATTATGTATGGTTAACTGAGTATAATTTGTGTATCACTGGATATGGTGAGGTATCACACAGTAAGTGCACACTGATTATTTTCTTTATGCTTCAAGCCAAAAGCTTTGATAACCAATGAAACCACTTGCTCTTTTATTTTATTTTTGATCTATTCATGTAATTTTTCTACTTTCAACTGATATTTTTCACCTTGTTTATTTCATACCATGCTGTCCTGAAAATATTTCATTTTTTTTACTTTTTTTTTTCCTTTTTAAATTTGAGACATGGTTTCTCTGTGTAACAGCTATGGCTGTCTTGAAACTCATCCTCACTTTGTAGGTCATGTTGGCCTTGAACTCAGGGAGCTTTGCTCTGCCCCAAGTGCTGGGATTAAAGTCATGCACTACCACTGCCCTTCACAGTAGTTTTACTTTTTATAGCATGAAGTGCACACAAATATTTCCTGATTATATATATTTAATATATGGTGAAGAAACCAGGAACACATAACATTAACTACAAAGCAATCTTAATTATTTTCTTTTAGGAATACCATAAAATATTTAAATTTTTAATTATGTGGAAAATGTATGAAACAATAAACGTGAAGAAGTAGTGAATAATATAGGGCTTAGAACCATAGTGCCCAAGATCAAATTCTGAGTCAAAATCTCTTCATCTTGATATTTATACATTAATTATATTGATTTTTACATTGATTATTCTGATTATATGTTAATGGTAATTATATACCAGAATTTTCAAGCATCACTTTAGTATACACTTTCAATAAGTTTTGAGGAACAGAAAAATAAAATATTTTCCACACGGACAAATACATCACTTGCCTATCATGCTCAACGCCCGCAGTTTCATCCCTAGCATGGAAAAGGGAAGCAAATATGTGTCTTACAGCTAAATAAAATCATTAAATATTTAATTTTATGCCTTAAATTTTTTTATTTTAAAAATTGCCTTATGAATTGAATCTAAACATCTTATTATGTATTTTTAATTGTTTGGACTTAAAGCTTTTGTAATTTTGTAATTTTTTTCATAGATTTTTTTAAAATTCCCTTTTGAGTTATTTTTTGTAGTTTAAATTTCTCATTAATTGCTTCTCTAATTAACCATGCTTATAAATCAAATTTTACCTTTATTCTAAACTACTAATGCTTGCAGTATACCATGAGGAAATAAATGAAGGTGTTATAATAGGAGTGAGTATTGGTACATCAGATGTTGACAAATACATCTGGCATAAGAACTGAGTAAACCTTAAGCATAATAAAACCGGACTTGGACAAGAAAGTGTTCCTCAAAACTTCCACTCAGTGCCCTTTCCACATTCAGCATGTAATGAAGCATGACATAAAATTTCATATTTTAAGGTAACAATCTAAAAAGATAGTTATCCTTTTCTTAAATATTTCTAAGACTACACACATTGAATTCCTTGAGGAAATTAATATTTCTCAATTTTAAAAGAATAATTTTCAGTATTCTATTACTTTCTTTAGGTAGCAACAAGAAAATATGTCCTTTTATCTTTAAATTACTATATTCCATTTAATTTAATTATTTCAATTATTTGTTAATATACTCAATGTCAGAGAATAAATTTAAGTATCTCCTGTGTCTTTAGAATACTAATATATATATTTTTTAAATTTTTATTTGAGAAAGGGTTTCTCTATAGCTTTGGGGCCTGCCCTGGAACTAGTTCTTGTAGAACAGACTGGCCTTGAACTAATGGAGATCCACCTGCCTCTGCCTCCCAAGTGCTGGTATTAAAAGCATGCACTACCACTGCCCAGCTTAGAATACTACTATTTTAAACCCTTTGAAAAAATAGTCAATAGAGTCAGTGCAATCATATTACTTTTTTCAAAGCATAAACAAATAGGTTTTTTTTTTAAAAAAAAAGCATGACAAAAAGAAAGAATACCTTTGTTCAAGTATGTTCAAACATACTTAAAGGTAAATGGTCATTATTAATAAAATACTGTAAGAAATTTAGTAAATTTGTTTATTCTATATCAGGTCTGATAATTGGCTTGTAAATATGTTTGAATGAAAATATTAATATTTTAGGTATAAGCAATATCAATATTTTAACAAATGGACTCCATTTAAAAATAAGCAGTAGTTTCAAATGAGACATGACAGACGCTTTTGGTCAGTTCTCCATTATTATGTTTGCATTTAAACAGTATTTCACGAAGTTGTAATTTACCTGGAATGAATGATAAGAATGTCAATGTTCCTTTTGTTTACCTTCTTCTCCCTTCTTTATGTATCTCCCTCCTACCACCATTTTGTATCACACAGGGCTTTTGAATGCAAGGCAAATATTTTACCACTGAACTACATGCCCAGTACCCTCAAATTCATGTATTATCTTACAAGACAACAGTAATAATTTACAAAAGTATTTGGTACTTTTTCTCAATTTTTTTATTTCTAGATTTTATAAAATAAATTAGTTACTTCTTCATAATACAATCTTTCAAATATATGAAGATGGCCTCAGTTACCTACTACATTTTCTGTTTTCCAGAAAAACCAACGCTTAGTTTATTTATTTGCTTTGTTCTCCTGCAAAGATTTTGAGGTATGTGAACTCATAAAGACTGTTCACTAACAGATCACATTCTGTAAGCTAAATATCCATGGAATAAAAAGGTATGTTGTTATTTCCATGGAACACAAATATATTCCAATGAATGTTGGGAAACTATGTTAATTCAGGAAGGGAATTTTGTTAGAAAAGCATTATGATAGTGACCGAAGTTATTTACAAAGATTTTAGTCAGAGAGGATTAAAGTCAACAGTAATGAGAAAGAGGAGTCATGAGGGTCTGCTGGAAAATCACAGTACTGATAATTACATTGAGGAATTCCTGGACAAGTGTGAGCCTGGCAACCTTTGCATTTTGCAATCAGTTTACTTGATGAACCATCTTCAGTCTTTCTTGTTAACATGCTTGAGGATTGAAAAATAGACTTAGCCTTTGATAAGAATACAACCTTTTAGCATATCTATGAGAGACTCCACCATTTTTCTCCTTTAATAGTCCCCTCTAAGGTGACATCAAAGAGCCTCCAATGGACCCACAAGGAAGAGGAAAAGAGAAAAGCCTAGCTCTGTTTCTTAGCTGTGGGTGAGGAGGGGGTCTAAGGCCAAGGAAATTCTTTTTCTTTCAGTGCTGGGATAGTACTCAGTCTTGAGTGCTGAGACTCCACTAAAGAATCTAGTGGGATATGCTATGCTCAGTGGTCTTTGCATTGCCCACCATAGCTTAGTGAATTTTTTTCAAGGTTGAGACTCAGAGTGAGTCAGTAATCTTGCACCAGGGACACATCTTTAAGGTGTTCCTATAACAATTTTGGTAGTATTGTTGCATGGAAATTTTTATTTTGATATGTGTCCAATCCCTAAAGCCTCCTCACATAGTACCCTAGACAGCAAGTAATTGCCCTCCATTAACCTGGATTGCCCTATCTTTATGTGGCTATTTCTAAGCCCTTCTCCTGCAAGGTATGATAGAGTAGAATGTGGGAAGGGTGAAATGACAATGGTAAAAAGTTCACTGGTACCTTGAACATTCATTTAGTCAACAGTGTCCTCAAGTGTGAATTAGGACTTTAGTATGTCAGACTGATTGCAATGTTCATTAATCTAATGTTTTCATGAAAAATTTAATCTTAAATATTTAATCAAATAAATGAGCAAAACTGGAGGTTTTCCGGATACTTTTCTAGAGTTATTTGGAATGTGAAGGTGTTCATATAACTTTGGGCTAAATGGGATTGTTCTTTTGTTTTGTTTATGTATAGTTGTGGAGTTTTTTTTTTTTGTATTACCTGATATGTAAGCATTGGACATGGAAATATTCAAGGAATTTAGTATTCTAGGGAAAATAAAATGGAATTGTTTAAAATCCCTCAATTATCTACTAATGCTAATTTATCAGTTTAGGTCTAGTTTGGTGAAGTTGGTTTCTTTCTGTTGTTCTCTACTGATAAGAGAATTGAAGACACTGCCTCAATCTATGCCCCCTGTATCAATTGTAAATCAAGTAAAACTCCAAAGTGCTCAGCCAGCTCCTTCCACCAATTTTCTAAAAGCTCATTTTAAGACTTTTCCTCTTTCCTTACAGCTCCAAAAACTCTCCTGCCACAAGTATTCAGTCTTTTGTTTATACTTCACTGGTAACACAAAGAAAGAGAATTCTGATACTGCTATTTTCATGCCTGCCTGCCACTCTAAAGTCAGTCCTATAATCTTCAGTATGATCTGTGTATTTAACGATGAGCCAGATCATATTAGTCCTTATGTGCCTTGAATTGTAGCTAGGGTGCAATTTAATCTTCTTCACTGTTTACAAGGCCAAACAAGGTCTTTTGCCAGAAAGCTGCGGAGATATCAGGTAAATGCACATACAGAATACCTGTGTATATACCCTCTCCCTCAACTATAAAACCCCAATGTGGTAGGACATACTGAAAATTATAGGGCTAGAGAAGAAAAGACAGATAGATACTTGGCAATGGCTAGTCTTCCCGTGTAGCCTAATTAAATGCTGCAGGTCAGGTCTGCACTTGCACACAGGTTCTTGCTGCAGTAAGTTCTATAATCTAATCTACTGTTTCTTCCAAGCAAGTGAGAATGTTTCTAAGCCATTGTACTCCAAAGTCCCTCCTCTTTCTACGTGTAATACATTTCTTACTGAAAGTTCATCTAGTCAATTTTTGTCTCAAGAGAAGACTTCCTTGACTTAGAGTATTTCTACCTATGCCTCTATTTCCTAATAACACCTATTGATAACTTGATTATGTCACTACTACAAGCCTGCAGTACATTATCTGGTCTATATAATGTATCTAGAAGTTTGTTTTTGCTTTTTAATATATTTTAAATCAATAAATCTTTTATTGAGGATTAAGACTATGTGACAATTTTCCCATTACAAGTAAATGAAGAAATTAAAAATTCTAGAAACAACATCATTTAGTGAAAGCTTTCAATAAATGTAGTTTGTCAATGTTAATGGTTATTTGTAAATGACTATCTTAATTGGACAAGAACAGAAAACAAACAAAAATGTCTGTAATCCTCATGTGGTTCAATTAGTTTTTAAGTATTCTGTAGCCATAAAATTGACCACACTCCACTCAAACATTGCGCAATGGACTTCCCCTGCTGACATTAGCTGAAACTACATTTTCCCAGTACCAGAAAACTGGCCCTCAGTGAATGATGTGTAGTATCACCCCGACTTTATCTACAGAAGAGGCATTTACAGGAATAAGGAAAATTAAAATAGAAGATATTAAAAGAGAAGTTCTCTTTTTTTAGTATTGGCTTATACACACACAGTGGTGATTCTGGAAATCTATTTTGAGCACGACAGAGAGCTCTATGCTGAATCAAGGAACAGACCACTCGGATCTCTCCTGATTTTAGCTTCTACTGTCAGAGTTTCTTTTTGTCTCCTACATAATTTTGGCATATCAGCTTCCTGTAGAAGCCATGGGTTGATGAGATATAAGTTGAAAGTCATAAGAAAAGACAGATTATATAATGTTCATAGCTTGAGGGGTCTGCTGTAAGGTCACTTCAAACTCAGGTGACATTCCAGATGGGTCTCTTTTGTCTTATGTACTACAATGCTGGAAACTGAACTCAGCAGTAAAGAGCCCTTTTCTTCTGATCAGCTGTGGTTTGAATCCATTCTTCAACCCAAAAAGTAGTTAGACAATATCTTAGATGCACATAATTGAAGGCTGAAAAATGATTTTGATGTCAATTGTTTCTGAAAAGGCCCTGTGTTTCAAACGCTTGCAATTTAACTGTGCATTCACTGATCAACAACCACAAATAAATTGTAGATCTTTGTCTTTTGCTTTAAATGACATTATTCAACCCAGTTTTATTCATATTCACAGCAGCTTTCAAAATCTACATGAATTCTGGTTATGTATTAATGAGGAATTTGAGTGGTTTTATTTTTGTTCTTATTTTCCCTTAACAGAATGATTTGTTGGCTTTCTAAAGCTGGTTTATGTGTGGGTTGGTGTGTGTGTGTATGGTGTTGTTATTGTTTTTAGAGGTTTTTTGCAAATGAAAATGGTAACATCCTTCAAATGCATAAAGGAGTCACACTAAGGATAATAGAGGCTTCAAAATCACTTTTCAGTTAAAACTTCCCAGTGATCTTTCCCAGAGTCCTGTGGTGTGGATTAATTATGGATATTGCTTTCACCTGTGGAACAATCCGTCTACCTTTATGTAGCTAATAAAATTAAATGTTAAATTGAGACTTCAGAGAGCATTTTCTGATAAATTTAAAATGACATGTAGTTTCAAAGTTTCCAATCTTGTCAAAATTTGAGGAAAATTATAGAAATTCTTAACAACCAAGCAATTTAAGATTTATTGTGTAATTTCTGTGCTCTGTCTGATTATTTATAAAGATGGAACCATTTCACCTGATGCAAATTTAAGAATGTTGGTCAGTCAGTAAAACCTCTCCTTCCACATCAACTTCAGTCCCCTGACACTGATCAGTCACGCACACTAAACAACATTCAGCCTAACGTCCAGAAACAGTTTATTACTTTCATGTATACTACTGATAGGCAAAACTGGTAAGTTTTAATGCAGCCTGTCTGAGAACATTCTGAGTATGTTCTAAAAGTATCTGTTCCTCAGTCATTTTTGAAAAAATATTAAGCCAATAGGAAAATAAATACCAAGAAATTAGTTAGGCAAAACAAAAAAAAACAAAATAAAAATAAAACATAAATTGAACATTCCAGTTAAATGAAAATCAATCTAGATTCAAAATAAGTGGTGAGAAGGAGAAATATTGAGGGGCAAGCAGCTTATGTATAGATGTGAATATATGTATATAGATAAAGAAAATTGTACTACTAAATATTTTGTGATGCTGGGAATGAATGCAGAAATGATGATGCCAATCACATAGTTTTTCACACAGAAGAAAATGTTTCTGCCGGGTGGTGGGGCACACGCCTTTAATCCCAGCACTTGGGAGGCAGAGGCAGGTGGATCTCTGTGAGTTCGAGACCAGCCCGGTCTACAAGAGCTAGTTCCAGGACAAGCTCCAAAGCTACAGAGAAACCTTGTCTTGAAAACAAAAAAAAAAAAAGAAAAGAAAAGAAAGAAAATGTTTCTTAGTATAAGTTAAAGCAGAGAGTAAAACATTTACTTGAAAGTTATAAAGTATGAAATATTTGGATAATGTAAAATAAGGTGTTAGCAGACAGTTACTTGTTGTGCTATGTGGTACCACATAGATGAAGTTTAATGACATTATGTTAATTAAAACAAGCCAGTCATAAAGGTCCAAATGCTGTCTCAATGACCTCTTTTCAGGTATGTACATTAGTGAAATTTGCAGAAACAGAAAATAGATAGTACTTACCAAGGGCAAAAGGAAGCCAGCTGTTTATGTAATGGGCATAGAGCTTCAATTCTGTAAGGTGAAAAACATTCTAGATAGAATTTGGAGACAATGGGTGAATACTTAACACAAATAAGTGATATGCTTTAAAAGGGTAAAATAGAAACTTTCGTATCCTGTACTTTATCACAGTTTTAAAACTCAGTTACCTTTAGATAATGAACTTGCTACTTTATTCATTTTTAAAAAGGACATCTGTTTCATTTTTCTTTTAGCATAAGGAAACTAGTTCTGTTAAAAATGTTTGAGAATAACAAAGAATCAGAATGAAAGACTACATCTAAAACAATGCATCATTGTTAGTTATGGTAAATAGTGGAACACTAATATATGTTTGATGTATAAAAACAAATGTAGAGAAATTTTAAAGGTGTTAGGAATAAATAGAAGTTCACATAGAATTTTCCTTTGGACTTATCTCTATCATGGTTGTCATTAGAAAGGACATTTGTATTTAGAAAGATAAATTATTTCTCCTGGGTATTTATTTGTGAATTAAATATTATCACTAAAGTATGACGAGCAGGAAGTAATCATCTCTGTTGACGTGACCTCAAGATGGGACTCTAGAAAAGGAATGCCAGCCCTAAATTTAACATTTCTAATATTAACAGAGTTAGTCAAAGACACATTTGTGGGATGGTCCCACACAGGACAACAATGAGAGGCAGGTGGGCAGACTATCACATATCTCTTCATCAATCAAGAGGAAAAGGTCTGCTTGGAGGTGATCAGCGCTTCATCTCAGGTCTTGGGGGCTTGTGTCATTTGTTATAGACCAGAGTTTGGGTTTTCTCTTCACACACGCAGTAAGGGTCTCTCCGGCCGATTCCACTCCAGAAGAGAACATAAACTACTTGTGTAGAAAATATTTTTTTTTTCGACACTGAGGAAGTACAAGCAGGTAGCAGGTATGCTTGTAGGTTTTTGTATGGAAGGGCGTGTAAGATTTGCTTCTTCGTTTTTGTCTTTGATGAAAAATTGAAAGGTCAAGATTGTTAAAGAACCACCACATTTTACAAAATGATCCATAAACATTTCTTCTTTATAGTTGGAAACAACTGGGGAGAGCTTGGAGGAGTGGGAGGGTAGAGATGGAGGAAGGGTGGATATTGGAGAAGGGAATAAGATATCTACATTAAGGGAGTCATTTTAGGATTGGCAAGAGACTTGTCTCTAGAGGGGATCCCAGTTGTCCACGGGGATGTCCCCAGCTGGGTACTTGGGCAGCAGAGGAGAGGGTGCCTGAACTGGCCTTGACCCATAGTTACATTGATGAATATCTTGATCATCACCATAGAAATTTCGCACAATGGATGGAGATAGAGCCAGAGACCCACATCCACATCAGAACAAAGGACTGAGCTCCCAAGGTGCAGTCGAAGAGCAGAAGGTGGGAGAAGATGAGCAAGGAATGCGGGACTGTGAGGGACCACCAACTGAGACAGTGTGCCTGATCTATTGGGAGCTCATCAAATCCAGCTGGACAAGGACTGAAGGAGCATATGACCAAACCGGACTCTCTGAATGTGGCTGCCAACGGGGACTGACTGAGAAGCCAATGATAATGGCACTGGGACCTATCTCTTCTGCATGTATTGGCTTTTTGGGAACCTAGTCTATATGGATGCACACCTTCTTAGGCCAGGATGGAGGGGGGAAGGCCTTGGGCTTCCCACAGGGCAGGGTACCCTGCCCCCTCTTTAGGAAGCAGGGAGAGGAGTGGTGGGGGAGCAGGAGGGCCAGGGACAAGGGAAATAATTGTAAATTTCTCTTTTAACAATAAAAAAACATTTTATTAAATTGAAAAAAAAGATACATTTGTGAAGTGCAGGTGATCTCAGAAAACTTAGAGAAGGCAGAATAAAAAAAAAGTATTTTCATAGCTCACCAGATCTTCAGTTTGCAAGGATAGCAGATCATAGTTTATTTCTTAGAAAAAGAAATACAGAGCAGCTGGTGGTGGCAGACACCTTTAATCCCCGCAGGCAGAGACAGGCAGATCACTGTGAGTTTGAACACAGCCTGGTCTACAGAGTGAGTTCTGGGATGGCCAGGGCTACACAGAAAAACTCTGTTTTGAAAAAAACAAATTAAATAAATAAAACAAATGAAGAAAGAAAAGCTCTAAGTACGCCATGTTGCAACTTTAACAATTTATCCTTTCAAATCCAGTTGAATAAACAGAGTTTGAATTTTGCACACCAGGATTTCTGAGCTAAATTATTTCCCTTACTGAAGAACAGATTTAAAAGAAATGGAGCACAAGCTGTATATCTAGACAGCACAATCATTAAACCTGAGAGACAAAAAAGGATAGCGGTTAGATTAAGTTAAGTAACGAATCTTCTGTTAATTTAACAGTACAATTTCAAATTAAGTTCTGGGGCCTGAGATGGATCAGAAGTTAAGAGCATGTGTTGTTCTTGCGTAGGACCTGGATTTTATTCCCAGCATCCATATAAAATCACATCTTTAGTTTCAGGAAATCTGATACACTCTTCTGACCTTCATGGGCACCAGGCTCACACATAATACACAGATATAATGCAAGTAAAACACTCACACACACATTTACTAAATTAAAAAAAAAACATTTGAAAAAGCATTTTAAAAATAAATACTGCATTCCTTTTATATTTCTTATTTTGTGAAAGTATGAAATTCAGTTCAGTAAAAACGGATGACTAAAACATCTTTCAAAGTATGCAAAAATATATGCAGTTTTTACTAATCTAGCAAGAGGTAAAAATGTCAGCATTTTCCTTTTCAAATGCAGATCTGATCATCATCATCCATTTCTAGAAAGCTCGGCTGGTTTTGCTGAATATCTGTGCATGAGATATGTGTACATTTTATTACTTTTTAAATTACTGCAAAATATTGGATATCATCAGGGTACTTCAAACAGAGCATGGTTTAGCAGATTATCCCCTGCCCTTCCCTCTTTTATTGCCCTGCGTCACCCCACCACAACTTTTGCTTCCCCTCATTCCCTTTCTGTTTTTGTCACTTGTTCTTTAGTCCTATCCTTCTTCAATAACATTTTTTTTCACTCCGTTTCCTAGGTATTAGACTGCACCTTTATACATCTATTTATATACATTCATATATACATTGTAAGCTAGAATCCACTAATGAGAAAGAATATACGGCATTGATATTTCAAAATTTGAATCACGTTCATTAATAAAAGAATTCCCAGATCCATTCATTATCTAATTATCTGTTCATAGGCACCTAACCTGCTTCCATTTTTTTGATATTCTAAGTAGAGGTGTGTTTGAATAAACACAAAAGAGTAAATAATAAGAGCATTTGATTAATGAGATCCAAATATCAAATAAAAGACAATGCTTAGAGTTTGGTTTTTTTTTTTTTTTTTTGTCCTGGACAGATTTGCACTAAGGGATAATGCATGCAAAAATATACTTCAATTTGATAGACCTTGAGAAGAGTATGAGAAACTTGAACTTTTTGGTCAGTTTGATATGAAGGGACCCAACAGTGAGAGGAAGGAACACCGCGGTGTGAAGTTTCTCAGATCTCCTTTGTGGGAGTCATCTTTAGGTTACATTGGAAGTTCCAGGAAGAGAAAGATTTTTTCTTTGGTGGCCTTATGTTAGTAGTCAAAACTGAAAATATGATTGTAAAATATATTTTAAAATGATGTCACTTAGTAAGGAGATTATGAATGATCCTGATCTTAGACACTATCTTCAAAGACTGAGCATTAATGCTATGTGAGGCACATGAGTTAGTAAAAATGTCTTTGTGGAAATAACTGATTAGTAACAAAGGCAGACATAATAAAGAACTAATTCCAAAATTGATTTTAAGGACTGTAAAAAACAAGTTGTCTGAAAGTAAGGGAACACTTTGAAGACCATTTGTATGTTCGTATTGGTGTTGTTTTCAGCTTTCTTCTAGAGGCAGATATACATAAAGAGTGATAGTTATGATTTAAATATTTTATTAACCTCTCTTAGAATATCTTCTCAAGGTAACATGTTCTCTGGTGCTTTGCCTCCCCTGCTTTTTTTCTTTGATTCAAACCTGAAACCTAGATTTCCTGTTTCTTTACCCTTCTTTAGAGCCTGCGTTCAGGAATCAAGCACTATATGGGTTACATACATAATCTCCTGTGTTGTTTCTAAACCTAGATTCATCCATTAAGTATATTTGAATACTTTAAGAAACATTAGGGCTGACGAATGGAGTTTTATAGCTAGGTAGAAACAGAGCATCAGCATTAATTTATCAGCAACAACAACAACAAAATATTTGGAACTGGTGGATAAGGAGAAAAGAGGGAGCCCAGGTCAGCAGAATATTCCTGTGGAGAACTATTAGAGTAGAGGAAATCCTAGCTAAGCCATCTTGATAGACTTTAGTTGACATTAGGCAATGTAAAAACTGAACAAGAGTTGAAACTTATGAGTTAGGCCTACAATCACAGCTACTCCAGAACCTGAGGCAGGGGGAAGTCAAAGTTCAAGACTGACCTGGAAATTTAATGGTGTCTATCTCAAAATAAAGTAAAAAAAAAAAAAAGACTGACTTATATATCTAAGTGTAGAACCCTTTCCTGGCATCTGTGAGACAGTAACTTCAATCTCCAGTACATTTATAACTCATCCAGCTAAATGATCAATAAGATATTTATACACACGCAATACAATACAACTAAGGTTTTTCCCTCCCTAGAAATAAGGCCACAGAAAGCATATAAAAAATCTCATTTTAGCAGTTCTTTCTTTAGCTCAAATAATAAAGATATAGTCTTTCCTTTGAAGATTATGTTCATTTTTCATTTGAATTTTTTTTTTTTAATTAACAGCAAACATCTGGGTTCTTTGAGTGTCTTCTTTATTTATGTGGCCTAATGACAGCCTTTACAGTATACAACTTTTCATACTATTTCTTAGTTCCAAATAAAATTATCATTTTGTTTCTTTGGAAAAACAAACAGAACAACAATAACTGCAAAAATCACCCACAAAATAAAACAAAACCCTTCGACCTCAAGTTTATAAACGATGTTGGTGTGACAGTATGAACAGATTTCATCGGGAGAATTCCTATAAATATAGAGGGAAGGGAAGGTTCAACAAAACAAGTTTCTGATTTGAGAGGACAGCTAGTCCAGACTACCACATGGTGGCTCCATGTAGACAATTTGGCAATCCAGAGAGTTCTTGTTTTGTCTTCTGATCAACTATGATAACTCTGACATATTCATAAAAATCATTATAAGACACATTATAATAACCAGGTATGTGATGTATGATTCGTTTTAATTATTAATGGACACATAGCAATAACCAGGTACTTGATATATAATTTTTTTAAATGTACTGGTTTTGTCATTTGGTTGAAGGCATCCATCTTTAGCTTGCCAAGTTTGGGGAAAGAAGATAGGGGCAGACTAAATTCTAAGGAGACACAAACAAAAATCGGAAATATTAGATTGAAAATTGTAGTTGCACACTCTACGAAACAGCAGGGCCAGCTTTTAGGTAACAACCCTGGGAATATGTTGATGGAGACTGCTCATTCATTCCTGTCCTCCTGGACCTGAAATAATCATACAAACTGAATTCATTGTAAAACTCTTTGGCCAATTTATTATACATATTTATAACTAGCCCTTACATCTTAAATTAATCCATTTCTATTATTTTGTGTTTTACCATGAGGCTAGTGGTTTACCGACATTCTGGTGCAGGCGTCTGTCTCCTCCAGCGGCTACATGCCATCTTACTGAATCCATCTACTCTCTCCTCTGTTTCTGCTTGGAATTCCCACTTTGCTCTATTTTGCCCTGTTGGTATGTCAGAGAAGCTTCTTTATTAGCCAATGGGAATATAACATATTCACAGCATACAGCGGGGAATCCCACATCAGGTATATTACAAATTATCATTAAAACAGTTAATTTCTTTCATAGTTATAATCCCTCTTTGCATTCTTGAATGAAAACTAAATCTGGATTCATTAGATTTTAGTTGACAAAGAATGACTTTTAACTAAAAGTACTTTTGCTTTTGTTTAACTGATTTTTTTTCTACGAATCTTACCTTTGACTTGTGAAAAGTCTTTAGGGCTAAAAAATCAAAGAGAAATTGACCATCAATTTAGTAACATCTTTTTTATGCCACTCTCTACATTTTAATAAAGTCTGTATTTAAATATTTCTTGTAAAAGGCAAAAGAATCTATCTTTTAAGATTTTCCAGTTTAAAACAAGAATGTTTAAAATTATTATCCATATTTTTGCTGTTTGTTTTTCTAAAAATTATTTCCTTTATATATTATAGACTTTATTACTTTTCAATTTTGCGTACTTTCCATACAGAAGTTTCTCTTATCATTTTCATATTTTTAGTAATTATCAGTGACTATTGCTTAAGATATTGTACTGTATACTATGAATGATCGAAGGTTCATATAACCATTTGAATCCCAGTTGCTATAACTGTTTAGAGAGAATTAGGATTAAGGGGTGTGTCACTTGTGGTGAATTTTGAGGTTTCAAAACACTAAATAGTTCCTGATACATCTTTATCTACCTTCTGTTTCTGGATCTTAGAAATGAGATCTCAGTTTTTTCTCCAGCTGCCTTCAACTACGTCTTCACTCAGCTGTCATAGACTCTTAACATTCCAAAAATGTCAAATTAAACATTTTTTGGTAAGTTGTATTCATGATGCTGTTTTATCACAGCAGTAGAAAAGTAACTAATGCACTCAACATAATTCCCAAATAAATTGAAACTCTATAATTGCACATGTAAAAGTGGGATCAGAGCAGAGAACTTTTAGCATCTTAAAAAGACACGAAAAAAATCACTTGTTCCAAGGGAGGAGTTAGAGAAAAGTACATATTTGAGAGAGTCAAGGGAGAACTTCATGCCTTGGGTGTTATGAAGTGAATTTTTTGTCAAAAGATTGACCTAGTTAAAAAAAATAATTATGTCCAAAATAGTAAGTCTATAGGCTCTACTACAGATAGGGAGCCAGGAAAAAAGTATTGCTACTTAGAATTCAGGTACTAGACCTTAACTGCAACCAGGTGATAAGATTTACACTACTGCAGAACTTGTGCTAACTTTACTGCTGAAGCCTGCAGTTGTCACCTAGGTTTCCCCACTGCACTCACAGTCATAAGATCCCAAAACTCTTCAGTCCTCTCCAGTTTCAGTGGACATTTGTTTGGAGCAGTGCTTCAGAAGTCTGACTCATTGATGGGTCCTCTTTCAAAAAGATCCTTTTAGCAAGGGTTTTATTGAAATGTTTTGTTGAAAACTGAAAGATTTTGTGGAATTTCATTGAACTAGAGTGTGACAAAGAACGGTGAAGGGGTGTGGTCTTTTGGCTTGTGACCACACCCCGCTGCCACCCCTCAATTAATTAATGGGGCCGGGTCACCAGGTCCCAGGAGAAGTATAAAATGGCAAACCCAGGTGGGGAGCTCTCTCTCTGCGCCGATCGCCGACCTGAGTACTTCCACGGAGGAGCTCTATTTGGGCATTGTAATCTGTGTGTACTTTGGTCTTTAATAAACCAGTGTATCCTGTCACAGAACGCAATAAAGCAAGACAGCCATTAGTGAATACTGGTATAATCAGTATTCAAATCAAGATAAGGAACCATCTAAAACATACAAAAACTCATGGTGTCCCTCTATTCAATGTCTTTATTTCAAGGACAAGGAGTGCCTTTTTATGAATTATAGAGTAAGTATGTTGAGCTCATTTATTCGATTGTTTTGTTCAGAATTGTATTAATGAGACATATAATTATGATGTATATTCTATTTATGAACTGACTTTTCTATTTTAATTAATTATCTACCACAATTTATATACCAAATCTTCTACTATTTGTAATTTAGAACAATATTAGTATTTATGAAATTTTAAAATGAAGTGGTATGAAACTTTCCACCATTTAATCCAACATTAGCATCTTAAAATATAATAACTTTAAATTGATGATAATATTGAGAAAAGTAGCTAAATTAGGCATGCAAAAATAATTAGATAATTGTAATTGTGACACTTTTATTACTGTGCTTTGGTTTAAGTACACCTTTTACATACATAACTACTGGTCCAGGAGAAGGCAAGCTAATAAATATATCTCTACTTTCCTTGTGGAGAATTTATTTGACTCATTACATTGAATCCAACGAGAGTTTAATGCTATACCAAAAACACAGATAAAGTTTGGGATCTAGCAATGTACATTATGTGAAGAGCTTTTGAAATGCTTTGAAAAGACTTGTGAGTGTAAGACTTACTTAAGTTAAAATTAATGTGAAAAAGTGCCTGGGGATAAACTGTTACAATCCTAGGTCTTGGATCTTGGATCTTGGTGAGATATTCTTTCAGAGGATTAGAAACAACTGTAATGAAATTCAATTTCAGATCAGGCTTCAATGTGTGAATTTTACATAGAGAAAGAAAATGAACTGGTGAGATAAAGTAGGTAATCAATATCTCTGCTTGAACCATTCACTGAAGGCTTGATTTGTTTAGTCCTTGTCATATTACATACAAAACATAATGTTCAATACATATTTGCTAAGGCAATATATATAAGGTAGCAAAAGTGAAGTGTACAAAGAGATGTCTACATGGAAGCAACGAAATAAACATATTTTATATTCAATAGATATTTATATTTAATAGACAGAGCAAACTATGCTGAAGAAATTACAATTGCGGGTAATTCTATTTGAGGAAATGTTCAACCCTTTCATCAACAGTCACACTCCAGCAAAAAAAAAAAAAAAAAAACAAAAAACCTCCAATTATATGATTAAGTTTCCCTTTCAGGAACCTCAGCTTGTGTGTGTCTAAAGCGCAGTAATGAAACCATCACAGGTTGGAAACTCCATCCAGCTATTCTGTTTGCCCATAATCATGCTCCACGTTCATTGTGTGTGGAGACAGAGACATTTCTAAAGGAGCTGTTTAACCTGTTTTTATAGAAACAGACCAGGTTGGAAACAACTGGTCCTTGTAAAGGGATCTTTAAATAGAAATCACAATAGTAACACTGCTGGCTGCCATAGCCATCACTGAACTGAAAACTAACATTTAGTTACAAACATTATAACCTGCAATTTGCTGTTTGCTAATTGAATTTTTTTACCAGCATAACTCTTTCTAATTTGGCCTTAAGACACATTTCTCATATGTTCAAGGTCTGAAATCAAAAGGACCACACCGTGGATATTCTAAACAGAAGTTTTAAAGTATTCATAGAAATATGTGACTTCCTTATTCCCTTTCATCTAGTTTCTAGATAGCAAAACTAAAGATTGAGAGCTAAAGAGGCTATTTCTGTTTTTAAAAAGTTGTATATTTGTGTACATAACTTTTGCTTTTTACAAAGTTATGTTTGTTTTCTTTAGAATTTTGACACAAGACCTTAACATATAGCTCAGACTGGAATAAGTATATGATCCTCTTGCCTCATCTCCTGTTGTTGAGATTATAGTTATGTGCCATCTTGACTAGCCATTTGCTTTTGGAAGACATTGCTCCTCACCTTTTCAAGACCTACCCAAATTACTGTTACGGAAAGCACCCCTTTTACACTCAATAGTGAATCTCAATTGGAAACATTCATGCCTGACTCTAACTACAAGTTACCCTTATGAATTAATTTATATATTTACCAGTTTCACTATTCATCTTTCCAACTCTTCTTTTAGTCACTGACACATGGATATACTGAAATATAGTTCCACAGAACCTGAATCTAACAGTGTCTAACTACATCGTTGATATTTCCAGTAAAGGCAGATATTTAAACTACATTAAAAAAGTAATTTTTGCCATTATTCCTTTTATTGAAAAATAGTTTTTTCCTAAAGAATATATGCATATTAGAGTTTTCTCTCCCTCTACTTCCCATATTGTTTCCATCTCTCCTTTCAGATCCCTTTCCTTCCCGCCTCTCACTAGAAAATAAACAAGCTTCTAAATGATAATAAAATAAAGTATGAAAATTTAAAGCATGATTAAGATAAAACGAAAACTAAGTCATTTTATCTGAGTAAGTCAAAGAGAGAGAAAAGACCCCAAGAGCAAGCATAAGAACCCGAGACACATTTGTTCATACACTCAGGAATCCCATAAAACCAATAAAATGAAATATATATATATATATTTACATATGTAAGCATACATACATATATTCTCTCTCAATATATACATGTATGTGTGTATATACATAGAGAGTACATAGTTTAGATACATACAGACCCTGTGTTTGCTGCCTCAGTCTTTTTGAGTTCCTACGAGCTTTGCTTATTTTAGAGGCCCTTATTTCTCTCTGTGTAATGTCTGGCTGTGGGTCACTGTATTTGTTCTCACAATAAGAAACTTCTCTGGTGATGGTTGAGCATGGTGCTACTAATCTGTAAGTATAGCAGAATGTCATAAGGAATCATTTTATTGCTACATCTATTCCTCCTTTAAACAGTAGTATTTGGTTTTACCCTAGGTCTATAAGTTATATGTCTCTGGTTCTTGGTCACCCTAGCAGTGTACGGATCCCATCTTGAGGAGTGGACCTTAAATCAAGTCAGATATTGGTTGGTTGCTTACACAAGCTCTGTGGCATCATTGTCCTACCTTATCTCCCAGAGAGACTTTTGAAGATAACATGTTTGTGATTAGTCTCGTGTTTTACAGTTTTCTTTTGGTATCATGAGAATATCGTTCTGTGCTAGAAACATAGGTTTTGTGTACGGTGGATCCGTTAATCCATCTGTTAACCATTGCTTTTTTTTTTTTTTTTTTGAGTATTGAGAGACTGTTGAGGTTGAGAAATGTCAGTCAGTAATCAGGGTCTATTGATTCCTGTTATTTTGTTTGTGTTTGAATGCATGTGTGTGTTTGTGTGTGTGTTACCTTTGATTTGATTTTGCTTCTAATAAATTCAATAGGGCCAGATTTGTAGATAGATATTACTTAAATCTGGTTTTGTCATGGAATTTCTTATTTTTTCCATCTATTGTGACAGACAGTTTTGTACAGTATAGTAATTTGTCTCTTAGAGTCTGTCAAACAACTGTTCAGGCCCTTCTGGTTTTTAGAGGTTTATTGAGAAGCCAGTTGATATTCTAATAGTTCTGCCTTTATGTTACTTGGTATTTTCCTCTTGAATATTTTACCATTATTTCTTTGTTCTGCACACTTATATTTTGAATATTGTGTGTCAGGGGGACTTTTGCATTCTGTAAGCTTCTTATACTTTAATAGGCATCTCCTTTTTTAGGTTAGGAAAATATTCTTCTATGATTTGTTGAAAATACTTTCTGTGCCTTTTGATCTGAATTTCTTCTTCATCGATTCTTATTAATTATTCTTAGACTTGTCATATTTCTTGCATGTTTGTGCCTGGACCTTTTTAGATTTAACATTTTATTTGACCAAAGTATCAACTTCTTCTATAAAGTCTCCAATTTCTGAGATTCTTTCATCTTTTGTATTCTGTTGGTGAAGCTTGCCTCTGAGGTTCCTATTAGAGTTCCTACATTTTTCACTTACAGATTTCCTCAGGTATTATTATTAGTATTATTATTAATTTTTTTCTACTTTCAGGACTTGAAAAGTTTTATTCATTTCCTTCCACTGCTTCTTTGTGTTTTTCTTTAAGAGATTATTTATTATCTATTTAAGAATCTCTATCATATTCATAAAGGCTGTTTTAAGGTATTTGACTTGTTCATCAACTATGTTGTAATATTAAGGGCTTGCTGTGGTTAGATTGCTTGGCTCTAGTGAAGATTTATCATCATGGCTGTTATTGACTGTGATTTTATACTGGCATCTAGGCATCTGAGATTGGGAAAACTATAATTCTAGGTGCTGATATCTGGTCATTTCTTTTTCAGTGGGTGTTTTGGGCCTAGGTTACTTTTGTCTTCTCATTCTTAGGACACTTCGGTACATTTCCTGGCAGGAAATTCTTCTGGGATTCTGAAAGATGTAGGCATGGGCATGGTGTTCCAGATAAAATGTGTTTCTAGGTATTGGGAATGACACTTAGAAATAAAGATGGAAAAGGAAAAGGACTGGGGGAATCTGATGAAGGGAGGAATTCAGGGTGTTCCTTTATAATCTGCTTAGTCACCTTACAATGGTGGCAGAGTGTGAGCAGAGGCCACATCAGAAAGTTTGCTACAGAGTCTGGGAGATTTACCTTGAACAAATGGAGGAAGCAATAAAGATCTGTTGTGAGCCTTCTTCTTCTCTGCTCAGATTGGCTTGTAGATTTCGAGAGATTGCTTGCTGGATTTGAGGGGTAGGATAAAACAATTCAATGAGAGGGAATAGGAGGTTAGGAGAGAAAGATCTGTGTCATCCACTGGAGATGGATGCAGGAGTGGGTGTTTCACTGCAAAGGTAAGGATGAGACTAGGGATTCATTTGGAGGTGCAAAGGAAAAAGAGAAGATATACAGTCATCCTACATGCTTTACCTGGCCAGAGTGGTTTGTAGGTTCCTAGAGAATTGTCTGTTTGAGATCCGGACTGAGATAAAAATGTGAATGGGTGAGAACAAGTAATTTTCTTAAGGATGAACAATGTAGAAAATACTCAAAGAAGAAGCCTGCAGAGAAACAGAAGCACAAATATAACATTTTAAAAATCAATGTTCATGTCTTTAAAGTCTTTGCCAAAATTATTCAGTTGACATCAAGGACTTTATACAGAGAATGACACATTTAGGCTTTTATCACTTGATGCTCTATATTTGCTTACTGGGCCAGAACTTGTGAGTTTATGATAACATACTTTCTCAATCCTGTTTTTAAATTAGTGGTAATATAGACAAACATGGGCATTCTGCACATGACGCAGCATTAACACGCACTCCTATAAAGTAAAAGTCACTGAATAATTTGTGAAACTGGTGTTTGAGAAGTTATCTGCATATTCAGTAAAGATATGAAAACAAATTAAATGGGATATAGAGATTAATATCTCCTGGCACTGCCTTTACTTAAAGTGATTACAGTTAAGCTATT
>JAQHUG010000614.1:19045-37770 GCA_028555095.1 Dicrostonyx torquatus
GGGTCTAGGGTAAGTAGACTGTATTAGCGCTTGTTGGAGGTACCTAGACCTTGAGGAAACTATTGTAGAGCAGAGGGATTGTTTTCTATGGTTTATGGAGTTGATTTTCCATCTGTTGCACGACTTTGGTCTCCAGACTATCCAGGCACACCTGGAGCAACTTGAATTATTGGGTACCGAGAACAGTAATACACAATAAGGACTAAGGCTCCAGTGGTCTGATGGTTTCCTTCAGGGAGCATAAGTAGATCAAAGGGACCTTGGTATGAGGAATTTGTTGTAATTCAAGCACAACCTTTGTGTGTCAATTAACAAATATTACTTCTGAACAGGGGTTTGAAGTCGAGTTCACAAAAACTGTTCCTCCCTGCGGCCAGCAAGCCTAAAGTTACATTCTGGAGTGACTCTCCTTGGAACATCCCACAACACACAACACCCGACATGTATGGGCACCCATGGATGTGGTGGCCTGAGGCTGAAGTCAAGAATCAACCTTCCTTTTCCATCTCATTCACTAAATGAGAGGTAGGGTCTCTCAATCAAACCCAGAGCTCACTGATGAGGGCACTCTTGCTAGGCAGTTTGCTCTGGGGATCCCATCTCAGCTGCCCAAGGTTAAGCTCACCTGACATTTACATGGGTTTCTGGCGATGTAAACTCCAGTCAGTCCTGGATCACTTTAACCCTGGAACCACCTCCTTAGCCCTAGACATCTGTGTATAAGAATGACACAGACAACATAAATTCCAAACCAACTGACGGTAACTAAAAGGGATAAAACTAAGGCATGAAAGGTGAACAAGAGGTGGCAATGCAGGATCTCGCAAGTTAAAAAACATATATACATGGGGCTGGAGAGATGGCTCAGCCATTAAGGGCACTGACCGGTCTTCCAAAAGTCCTGGGTTCGATTCCCAGCAACCACATGATGGCTCATAACCATACATAATGAGATCTGGTGCCCTCTTCTGGCCTGCAGGCGTACATGCAGGCAGAACACTATATACATAATAAATAAATCTTTTAACATGTATACAGAAAGACGTATGTAATACAGAGGGGGGTATTTTCCTAATCATTCAATTTAAGAAGTGGCTTTGTACTTGAACTCAAGCAATCCTAATATAAATACATATTAACGAGTAGACTGACCACAGGTTTAAAAAAGAAAAGCCAGCTGTAGTCTTTCTAATTACACAAGGCCCTACCAAACGAAGTGTGGAGACTCACCTGTAATCCCAGCACTGGGGAGGTGGAGGCAGAAAGATGACGAGTAAGAGGTCGTCTTTGGCTGCACAGTGAGTTTTGAGGCCACCTGGGTTACACAAGAGCATGCCTCGAAAAAAGAAAACAGTGGGAGAGGCTGGAGAGGTGCCTCGCGCGTTAAGAGCACTCGCAGACCTTCCAGAAGAGCAGTTAGTCTCCAGCACCCATGTCAGCACTACAACCGCCTGGAATTCTCTTTCCCGTTCTCCCCCGCCCCCAACACGCACTTTAAAAAAAAAATTCAAAAAAAAAAAAAAAACAAACAAAAAAAACGCATGGAACCCGTGCTCTAGGGATCTGATGGCCCCTACTGCTAGCTTCCTCAAACACCCTTGCGTTCTCATTCTCGCTTGCTTCCTCGCTCTTTCTCTCGTCTCTCTTTCCCGCTCTCCCTTCCCCCCCCCCACCAAACACGCACTAAAAAAAAAAAATCTTTTTAATAGATTAAATGTGATCATGTTTCTGGTGGCCAATTTCCCGGGTCAAGGGACCCCGATGAACTGAAGGGACACCCCAACAGGAAAGCGCCTTTGGCGCAGTACCTGGGGCGGTGACGGTTGTAACAAGTCCCTTCTTCTTTGGGGATGCGTTAGGGAAAGGACGCGGGGAGACTTTCCTGAGGGAAGTGAGGGAAAGGGCCCGGCGTTTTCCGACAGCAAGGGATGGCTCTTGTCACGGGGCTCCCAAGAGGAGGACGCACAGGGACACGGTTGGGACCAAACAAAAAGAGGATAGCTAATCCATTCCCGTTAGATCAACGAGAGATGCTGGGGGGGGGGAATTGAACTTCCGGTTTCGCACTTCCGGTCTCCAGGAGCGCCGTTTCGCAGGCTAAAAAGACTTGAAAGGGGCTGAGGTGGGTGCGGGATGCACTCGCCTCCCTCGTCCGAAAGAGGAGGGCGGCCTTGCTGTCCATGGGCGGACACGGCTTGACTCGTTCTAGCTCCTGAACTACACTTCCCAGAAGCCATCGGGAGAACAAGCGCCCGCCCTCCCCAAAGAGTTTTGGGACACACTTCCCAGAATTCCCCCACTGCAAGGAAGGGCCTCTGGGAGCTTTTGGACTACAGCTCCCAGAAGCCCCTTCACCTTCCAGTCACTTTATCCGCCTCACAAAGAAAGAGCGTCGACCCTTGGGATAAGTGTTGGTCATTCCCTGAACTATTAGGTAGTTTGTATTGTTTTGGAGGTCACTGGGACAAAAACCCGACAAAAATAACATTAGGAGAGATTGGTTTTTTAGGGGGTAGGAACCCGCCAAGTTTTAAAGTGTATCAGTTCATCGTGGTTCGAAAGGCGTGTGTCTTGGGCATCTATAAATGCAGTCTCCCACCTGGTGACTGGTCCTAGAAGCAGAGAAGAAAAGCCAGCACCAGAAGCGAAGGTCTGCCCTCGAGGTCCCATTTTTAATTCAGTAACTTGGGGTCAAGTATCCCATACATGAGTCTGGGGTCATTTCCCATCTACTCCATACTGTGCCGAAGGCGCATCTTGCTACAGCCAGGCTAACAAAATTCACCATCAGAAAGGATAATTGAATCTATAAAGCATAATGCAAACAAAACACAAAATCCAAGAGGACAGAGCCCAACTTGGCAACAAAGGATGGGGGAAAGGACAGATACTAACCACAGCAAGACCAAGTGGGTACTGCAATTGACAGTACTGAGTGGCTTTCTGTCTCGTCCACACTGGGGATTGTACCGAGGACCCGGCATGCTAGAAAAGTATTCTAACACTGACACATCCCCAGGCCCAAAGAGGGTTTTTAGAGATTTTGGCTGTTGCTGTTTTAAAGGCTCTTAGGGTTCCTGTTCCAAACAGAAACATCTCAAGCTTCAAAAGTACATCCCCCCCCCCATTTGCTTAAAAAAAAAACAACTTTCAGTACTCAGCACGAGGTTTATGCCAATCCAGCAGCCCTTTTCCTTTTATAGCAGACACTGTGGCACTTCCAAAATGCCCTGGTAGGTCACCCTTCCCAAAGTTCTTGTGACACTCGAAGAGGTGAGGGATGCAACCAAAGCCTTCTCAGGGTAATTAACAGAGTGCCTGGAAACACTAGGATGTGAGGAGCAGAAACACTAACCTGAATAAAATTATACTTTCTTTTGAAAGATTAAAAGAATTCACAAAACAGGCCAGTGAAATGATTCAGAGGGCAAAGGTGCTTGCCACCAAGTCTGACATCCTGAGTTTGATCCCTGGTTCCCCACATGGTGGGAAGAGGGACCCCACAATCCCAAGAGATGCCCTCACTCTCCACACATATACTATGGCATGCCTCCACGGTAAATTGTCTTTGAGATAAGTTTTACTTTATGTGTATGAACTCTTTGCCTGCATGCATTTATGTGCACCATATATTGGATCTTCTGGAACTAAGGTTAAAAATGGTTGTGAACCACCATGAGTTCCTGGAATTGGATCCTTTGCAAGAGCAACAAGTGCTCTTCCTAAACTGTTTTAAAATGTAATTGAAAGCAACAACAATAAAAAAAAATGCACAGGACACGAGTCTTTAAAACATTATTTTACAGAATGTTTTTCCTGAATGGATTCCCTGATGTTTTTGCCATTTCTTGTGCTCTTAGAAGCCCTATCACTGCTGTGGATTCGGTGATGAATTAAAAGATTTGACCGCCAACCAAAGCTCTTACCACAAACCTCACACTTGTAAGGTTTCTCCCCTGTGTGAACTCTCTGGTGAGACTGTAGTTGTGAAGAACGGCTGAAGACTTTCCCACACACATCGCATTTGTATGGCTTCTCTCCAGTGTGGACGCGCAGATGGACTTGAAGATTTGAATTCAGGGTGTAGCCTTTCCCACACACAGTGCAAACATATGATTTCTCTCCGGTGTGTATGCCCTGATGGGCCTGGAGGCTCGAAGGGCGACTGAACTCTTTCCCACAGTCCACACACTTATAGGGCTTTTCTCCGGTGTGGACCCTCTGATGAATGTAAAGATTTGAGCTACAAATGAAGCTCTTCCCACAGTCCTCGCATTTGTACGGTTTCTCTCCTGTGTGTACTCTCTGATGGGACCGAAGATGTGAATTTCGACTGAAGCTCTTGCCACACGCGTCACATTTGAATGGCTTCTCCCCGGTGTGGAGTCTCTGATGGTCCTGAAGGTGGGAGGCCTGACTGAAGGCGCTCCCACACGCCTCACAAGTGTATGGTCTCTCCCTGGTGTGGACTTTAAAATGAACATTAAGTGCAGATCTACAGCGGAAGAATTTCCCACATCGCTCACATTCGTATGGTTTCACTGTGGCAGGGACCTCCTGAGGGATGTGTGGATGCGGATCGTGGCCAAGTCCCTGATGTCTTTCTCCCGTGTGACCTCCCTGATGAACACAACCATCTGCACTATAATGGAAACCTTTCCCACATTCCACACATGTGCAAGACCTCTCTCCCGGGTCTGACAGTTGCTGAGGGCCAAAGCTGGAGAGATCAGTATTTTTCTGTCCAGTGTGGATAGTTCTAATCTGATCAAAGGTTGCCGCCTTTATGTTCTCTTTCACACAACCACTGGGGCTGTGACCATCTTGACTTTTGTATACTCTGTGATCATGGAGGGAACGTGAAATTTGACCTACAGAGTCCATATCCTGTTTACTCTGACCCTGTTCATTTCTTGTGGAAACTGGTTGGTATCCATTCTTAGGACTCTGTGGCTCAGTCAGGAAAATTTTCTGCCAAGACCCCTGGGTTCTCAACGTTGGAAGTGGGAGCCTTCCAGTATCAGCGGGAACTTTTGCCTTATGACTCTGGGTATAGTTCTCATCCTCAGAAACGTGAGCAGACGACCATCGCCCGACCCGGCAGGGGGAGTCACCCTGTAACTGCGTGCTAGTCACCACGGAGTCCTGACACCTGGTTAAGTCGTCCATGACCCGCTGCCAGATTTGCCAGCAGGAAAGGGCTTCACGTGACCTTCCATCTTGGACAGCCCTCAGCTCGCTCTGACTGTTAATTCCTATGAAGACAGAGATAAAAACAAGTGAAACTGTTTACACTTCAGGGTTTCACACTCAGGACACAACACTAGACTGTAATGCAATTCAAGAGGATTCTTCAGCTTCTCTTTTTTATTACTAATGAAGTTCTCTGCTTTAAATACTGACAGAAACCAAAATGCAGTCTACTGAGTTCCCAACTATTAAGAGCTAATAAAACCAGGGCTGGAGAGATGGCTCAGCAGTTAAGAGCACTGGCCACTCTTCTAGAGGACACGGGTTCACCCACAGCAGCTCACAGCTGTCTGTAATTCCAGTCACAGGCAATCTGACACCCTCTTCTGGCCTCCGTGGGCACTGAGCATACATATGGTAAACATAGTGCATGTAGGCAAAACCCATACAGAAAAAAACAATAATTTAAATTTTAAAAAGAGAGAACTAATAAGTCATTCAAATCAATTACTAACATACTTTCTGAAACTTTTTTTCTTTTTAAAATTATGTATCTTTCCTACCACATGACAGTGTCAATAAGAAGGAACATTTTATGGTGCTCAGTTTTCCAGCTACTACCTAGATTCCTGCCTGGCATGTGTTCTGGCAAAGTATGTACAGGTGGCTCCCTGGTTCACTCTAACTCCAAACCCAAGTCACGGGAGCAAAGGGCATTTTATAGTAAATATATGAAAGAGATCTGGATCCAGGTCGGCTGAGAACTTGCAAAGCTTTGTCTGGGGTGGGGGCTTACGGTGGGAGAGCTGAGGGTTCAAAGGCCCAAGGACACACTGAAGCCAATGGGAGCCTGAAGAGCGATCCCCCAGCACTCGCTGAGGCATCTGGTCCGCCTCTGTTTTCACTTTCCCAGGAGTCATCGTTGTGGGAACAAGGAAAACAGTGCTTTGCAGTTATCCAAGCATGGTATCCCCACTTTTGATCCCCAGCACTCAGAAGACAGAGGCAGGCAGATCCCTGCAAGTTTGGGGTCAGCCTGGTCTACAGAGTGAGTTCCAGCTTACCAGGGCCACAAAGTGAGACCCTGTTCTCAAACAAAAGTCTTCCAACTTGAGAAATGCAGTATATCAGGGAATTTGAAAATAAATAGCTTGTGATAAACATTCAGAAGAAATAGGAAACAAACTACCAGAGAACCACTACAAGCAGTAATGGATTCACTAAACATATACTGGAGATATGTGTGTGTGTGTATTATATCTAATTTATTATAGATTTCAGTATATATTATATATATATTTAATTTCCCCCATATATTTGTTGGACTAACAAAGGAATATTAATTTCTTACTGTAGATGTAAACGCTGGAAGAAACTAATGGAATGCAGCTGGGCAAACCTCTTAAAGGCAAAGTTCACTCTGGCTACTTTCTTAGACTTCCTTCTCCGACATAAGGAATAAGGAAACAGAATTTTATTTTTCCTTAGGATAAAGCCTGAGAACTAATCATAGGAATTCTTATGGGACACACTTCCCAAGATGACAATGGAACTCAGTGGTAGAGTGCTTGTCTGGCATGCAGAAGGCCCGAGGTTTGACGCCAGTGCTGGGGGTGGCGGTGGTTAAAGCCATATTTAAACAGGATTTCCTAGTGAACGTGAAGTGAAGCTCCAACCGCTCAAACCACATCACAGAGAAATCTTACTCAGGCTAGTCATCTCCACAGAACTCCAAGTCCTTTGAGACACGCGTGAGTCCGCCTGTACGAGCCCACACTCCTGAGACGGCAGAATGAGGAGGCTAGGGATTTGAAGGCAAGTTCCACAAGAATGTCACAATGACCTCGCACCAAGCTTGGACAGCATGACAGCGGCAACAGGGACAGTGAACAGCAAGTCCTGGGTGAGTCACATAAGACTTCGCCTAAATTCCTCTCCCTCTTTGCTGCCCTCTTCATTAGAGGCTTCACTCCTCTATGTGCGATTTATCTCACTTGAAAAGCTGACGCTCTGCAAACACGCAAAATCTCAGATGTCTGAAGGGCATGCTAGAGTAAAAATGCAGTTGTCACCAATACAATGAAAATAGTGTCTTTTGAAACTTATACACAACAGCCCAGTGAAGAAATACCGCTTATTCTGTGACCCTCCATCATTAACATATACTGCAAAAACAACATTTGAGTGACTTTTAAGCTCCCATCACTTCTGCTCCCTCCTCACTGGCTCTACACCTACTCACGCACCTGGCCAGCTTTCCATACAACATGTGTCATTTTCTCTGAGAAAGGCTAGTGTTTTCTATTTCATTAATTGCTGGAGAGATGGCCCAGTGGTTAAGACCACTTGTTGCTCTTCCAAAGGACCAGAGTTTGATTTCCAGCACCCACACCTGCCTAACTCCAGCTCCAGGGGATTCAGTGCCCTTTTCTGGGCTCTGAGCACTCTCACACCAACGTGTCTATCTCTCTCTCACACACATACATATAAAAATAAATATCTTTAAGAAATCATCAGTAGAGAGGCTGGAGAGATGGGCCAGCAGTTAAGAGCACTTGCTGCTCTACCAGAGGACCCCAAGTTCAGTTCCCAGCACCCACATCCCATACCTCACTACCACCCATAACTGCTGATGCTCTCTTCTAGCCTAGAAGGGTACCCACACTCACATACACATACACAGAACAAGATGTAATAATTCTTAAAAATAATAAAATGTGGGGTTAGAGAGATGACTCGGTTGTTAAGAGCACTGGTTGCTCTTCCAAAGGACCCAGGGTCAGTTCTCAACACCTACATGGTGACTCACAACCATCTGTGACTCCAGTTTCAAAGGACCCAACACCCTGTACTGGCTTCCACAGGCACCATAGGAATGAGCAAATTCAGAGAACCATTCTGAGAGCCCCAAAGCTTCCTCCCAACTGCAAGGTCACAAAAATATGTGCTTGAGAGCATCCGTTCTCACCCACTGACAGCAGGTTCCTAAAGTTCTCCACCATCACCTCTTGGTACAGCTTCCTCTGGGAGGAGTCCAGCAGCTTCAGTTCCTCCTCAGTGAAGGCCACAGCCACATCCTTGAATGTCACCGCCTCCTACAACAAGCACAAGTGACCTCCATCTTACAACCAACCACTGTTACCACCGTTAGCAGCATCTGTCCCAGAGGAAGCTCAGAAAGACTCAGGAAGTTCTAAGGCAAGGTTTCTTGAGAATCTGGAAATAAACAACTCAAAAGTCTCAGGAAGTCCTTGAAACTGGCCAGATGCACAAAGCCCCTCTGGTCACAGGGTGAGTAGTAAGGACTGCTGAGGGCACTCAGATCAGCACAGTTTCCCGGAAGCGACTCCTCTACCTTTTGAGATGTCTGCAGTTCCAGGTGAGTGCGGCATCACATTCCTTGGGCTAACCCCAAGAAACTCACTGACTCACTTACTTGGACTTGGTGGGATTGTTACTTGATTCTGTCATGGATTCCCTACTTGGGGTGAAAAGATGTTTGTGTCTCCCCAGGAAAAGAATCAATACCAACGTCCATTAGAGACACAATGGCCCTGAAAAGGCAGGGAGGAGTTAAATGGACCGGGACAAACGGGCACCTGGCACATCCTAAGGACCTCAAATACATCCTATTTTTAAAATCACATTATTTTTTATGTGTGTGTGGGTGTGCCCATGTGCGGTGTCACACAGGAGTGAGTGTGGCATAGTGCTCGTGTGAAAGAGAGTGACTTGTGGAAGTCGGTTCTCTGTTTCCACCATGGGGGTCCTGAGGATCAAACTCAGGTCTTCAGGCTTGGAGGCAAGCACCGTGACCCCTGCGCCATCTTGTCTGCCCTCAAGTGCTTTGCATCTTCTTTGTAAGAGAAAACCCCTCAGCATTCTGAGGGCGAAAATGGCAAGCTCTTCTTACCTTGTGTGTGCTCATCATTTAGCGTTCCTTCCAGGAGGTGCAGAGCCTAAGAAGTCAGAAAAACATCTCAGAACAGTGTGCCCAACCACGACATTAGATTTCCTTATACTAATTTTTTGCAATTTTCTCTAAGTTTTAAATTACAAGAAAAAAAATTTTTTGATACACACTTTCTCTGTGTAACAGTCCTGACTGTCCTGGAACTCACTTTAATGATCAGAAATTGTCATAGTCACAGCTGGTAGTAATGGTGATGACAGTGCCCATGAAAATAACCTCTAAAGCTGATAACCCACAGTGGCCAGTAGTCGGTCTTCCCACTCCTGGAGGAAGGAAATACTCTAGGATAAGAGAAGGCAAGGAATCCACTCCCCAGATCCCACAGGGAATGAATGCTCTATGAATTCTAAGTGACACTACACATGCCAGCGCCTTCTGCTCCTTGGGATTCTGTAGTAAGATATGACTGTTGACAGCACTCAGGAGGCAGAGGCAGGAGGTGAGTTCGAGGCCAGTCTGGTCTACAGAGAGACTTCCAGGACAGCCAGAGATACACAGAGAAACCCTGTCTCAATGGAAAAATAAAAATAAAAAAGAAGAAAGAAAGAGAAATGTCTGCAGGAATCCAGTTAGGTGGGCAGGGCTTGAGCAGGGCAAGGCTCCCCAGGTGAGGCCAGGGCTGCCAGTTCAGGGTGAGTTTCTCAACTGCTGCAGGGGACAGCCAGTCCCCTGGAACACGGACGCCACTAAACAGAAACTTAAAAACCCAACAGAACATGTTAAAACAGTCACTGTTGCATTTACAGGCTAGAGTAGTAACAGTTTTTTTCTTTACATAACTCTGTATTTTCCAACATTTCCATGTCTGCACGGTAAACACTATTTGGGAAAAGTGGAATGCATGAAACACACTTTTTGAAAACCCTACCATGAGGAACTGGGGAGATGGCTTCATTGGTAGAGCTTGCTGGGCAAGCATGGGGACCCGAGTCCCGTGCCGGTGGCACAGGTTTGTAAAGCTAGTGCTGAGAAGAGCAGTTAATGGCATTATCTTCCCTGCTTGTTGGTCAGTCAGTCAGTCAGCCTCACCTAATTGGGAAAGGTGGGCAAGTCACCCACAAGGTGACTCGGTGGGTAAAAGCACTTTGCACCAAACCAGACTGAGTTTGAGCCTCAGGACTCATACGGTGGAAGGTGAGCAGCATCTACCCGAACTGGTCCTCTAATCCCCACATGCACACCACAACTCGTGTGCCCCCCCAAATAAATGTTAAATGGGAAAAAAGGGGCGGGGTGGCTCCTGGGGAAGCCGAGTTGATCTACAGTGTCCATACAAACAAATATACAAACCCTGCTCTAATTCCCACATGCACACCACAACTCACATTCCCCCCCCAATAAATGTTAAATGGGGAAAAGGGGGGCGGGGGGCGGCTCCTGGGGAAGCAGAGTCAATCTGCAGTGTCCACACACACAAACATACAAACCCTGCTCTCAAGACCCCTGCCAGACTGTTCTAATCCATTTTCACATGACTTACTGGCTACTTTCCTCCAGGAGTGTGGACCAAATAGACTGAGCAGTCAGTGTGGGTTCACACAGCCTAGCTTCTGAGGCCAGTCTCCCTACTCAGTGCGTAAACTAACGTCTAATTACAGTCATGAACAAGTGTAAGACCCCCCACACACACACCCTCTAAAGTCAGTCTTACTCACCCGGGGCTCCGCACGGTGCTTTCTGGGAAGTCAGGACTGCGGGCAAACCAAAAATAGTGAAATTACAAATTTCATCTCCATCTGATGGTTCGCGCCCCAGTACCTGCGGCAAGCAGCCAATTACCTATAAGGGTCATAGGTGGGGTCAGCCCAGAGCTTGCTGGCTCACAAAAGCCATGAATTGGAATATTACAATAGTCTCCATGATACCCACATGCCAGACAGTTTTTACGCATTTTACGATCCATTTCTTTTTCCTCTACATGGTCTACTAGGAAGGTCTAACTTCTCTTTTGCAGAACAGCCAGAAAATGCAGAGGGATCAGCTACAGCGGAAGAAGCAGAGCCAGCTGCGGGACAGGAAAGGGGGAGGGTGTGTGGAGGGAGGGGGGCTATAGGCTGGAAGGGGGACTGTAGGCAGGGAGAGGGAGATGCGGGCGGGGAGAGGGGGCTGCGGCTGGGGAGATGGGACTGCAGGCGGGAAGAGGGGGTTGAAGGCGGAGAGGGGAACTGCGGGTGGGGAGAGGGGGCTGCAAGCGGGGAGGGGTGGCTGAGGGCGGGGGGCGGTGCCGGTGGGGGAGAGGGGACTACAGGCCGGGAGAAGGGGAGGCGGGCGGGGAGAAGGGAGATGCAGGCACAGACGAGGGCGGCGAGCAGGGAGAAGAGGGCTGCGGGCAGGGGCAGGGGCAGGGGCTGCAGATGGGGAGAGGGGCTACTGAAGCGGCTTGCTCCGAGGGCCCGCAGACCCAGGTACGCCCCGTCCCACGAAAGGCCGTGGCTCCTTACCTTTTAAACCTCACTCCTTCCTTGTCTCCCCAAATGCTTTTGAGAACCGTCGATCTCAAAAGCATCTAGGGGACATTCTAGAGGTCCCTGGCTAGAATAACTCAAACCCAAGGGGACAGATGGCTAAGAAGCCGATCTGAAGCTGACGAGTTCCCATAATTCCGCGTGAAGAAACTGTGGCGCCGGCTCGGTGGTAACGGAAGTGAGGATGCAGAGGCACAGACGCAGTCCCAGAAGGCTAGCGGAGGACCGCCCTCCTGCATCGAATTTCCCTTTTGATTTTCATTCCTTATGCTCCCTAAGAAAGTCCTGGGTAAAATATCTTTACATGGTAATATGTGTACCTTGAAAGTATGTAACTCCAGTTCCGGTTCGAGAGGACCGCGTCGCCTTCTGGCCTCCTTGAGTACTGCATGAATGTACGTGATGCACAGACATAACATCGATACAAATAAAATCTTTTTAAAAACTAAAAATATACAAAATAAACCCTATTTATCTATTGGTGTGTTCATGCATGTGTTGGACATGTGTGTGCTACAGCACAAGCGAGGAAGTCATAGGGCAACTTCCAGGAGAAAATTCTCTCCTTGCACCATGAGAGTTGAGGGATCAACTCCCTTGTCAGGCTGGACAGTAGGGGCCTTTACCTGCTGAGTCATCTTGCCAGCTCTTGGAAACAACCAACCTTCAAAAACGAGCAAAGATTCAAACATGGGTTCAGCAATTCAAATAGGAATGTGACTATAGCAAATAAGAACATGTAAAGACATGTAAAGATAAATATTTTTTTAAAGAAAAGAAATGGGGGGGGGCTGGAGAAATGGCTCAGAGGTTAAGAGCATTGCCTGCTCTTCCAAAGGTCCTGAGTTCAATTCCCAGCAACCACATGGTGGCTCACAACCATCTGTAATGGGGTATGGTGCCCTCTTCCCCTCTTCTGGCCTGCAAGCCAGACAGAATACTGTACACATAATAAATAAATAAATATTTAAAAAAAGAAAAAAAAGAAATGGGTATAATCAAAATGAGCTAGCACCACAAGCTTGTTAGAGGCAAAAAAAAAAAGGAAAAAAACAAAAGAAAATGTTAACATCCCAAGTGTTGGTGAGCAGAGCCTAACTGTCCCACACTGATGGTGAGGATGCAGAATGGACAGCTGTGCTCAAAAGCTCTGGTTTTAGCAGTGTTACATATGTTTCTTATCATTCATCAACATAGTAATAATTCTAGATCTGAATGAAGGCAAAGGAAATCCTAAGTTGATAAGAAAATGGTTTTCAATTGTTTATAACTGCCCCCCATTACCAAACCTGGAAACCCAAACAAATGTGGTCTATCCATACAAAAGAATACTATTCAGCAATGAAAAGGAATGTCCAAGGCCTAGAGACTGAAGGTGGTGGTAAAACACTTGCTTATGTATGGAGCCATGGGTTCAATCCCTAGTAAGCACCCCCCATCCCAGGATCCACACAAAATGGATGAATTAAAGAATTATACAAGTAGCTGGGCAGTGGAGGTGCATGCCTTTAATCCCAGCACTCAGGAGGCAGAGGCACATGGATCTCTGTGAGTTCAAGGATAGCCTGGTCTACAGAGTTAGTACCAGGACAGTTAGTGCTGTGGAAGCTCCTTCTGCTCCTTCAGCCAATAGCCTTTAAGATACCAGCCCGCTTGGGTGTGGTCTGTAAAGTGTGTGCTCTCTCTCTTGCTTCCAGTTCTCACTTCTGGCCGCTAGACTTTGTTCCTGTTCCCCATTTGTGCAGAGGATTGTGATCTAGAACAGTGATCTGTAGGTCTGCCCTAAATAAACAACCCTTTATTATACGTAATTCTGGACTAGTGTGGGATTATTTTGTATTTTCCACCATCACAGCTAAGACTGTTACACAAAGAAACCCTGTCTTGAAAAAACAAAAACAAAAAAACAACAACAAAAAAGAATTATACAAGTGAAAGAAGCTAGATGCAACAGGCCACACAGGGTAGGGTTCCATTTATGACATTTTTGGAAAACATGAACAATACAGACAGAAGAGAAATCATCGAGTGCTAAACTTCACTGTCTAGGCTGGAACTACCCCACAGTAAACATCTGCCAAGCCTACCATGACAAAGTCAGCCTTGCTGTGTATACTTCCATTAAAATCACTTCATTGAAACTCCATATTTACCTCTTACCTCACTGTGTATTTTTTAAATCTTGAATGAATGCTGAGTTTTGTCAAATATTTTCTGAATAAATCGAGAGGTCAGATTCTACATCAACACCCTGCACCTATATGAGCCCTGAGAACAGCTGTGGTTTGCATCTGCAGCTCAGAAGCCGGAAAGCTTGTTGGACTGAAGGTGGCTGACTGGAAATGCCATGGGGCACATTTCTGTTGACTAGAAACACACAGCTGATGATGATGGCCACAGAAGTGTAGACACTTGTCAAAATTCAGGAAGCAATGAAATTGAGGTATTTCAGTGAAGGACAGGCATGCCGAAATGCTGGCCACAACCCCGATTGCTGAAGCCACCAATGTACAAAGACCTTCAGTTTGATAGACATTGGTACACAGGTTCCACGGGGTTGGGGAAATTGTCCTGTGTGTATAACTGAAATGTCCTTCAAGCCTCCTAGGAACAATTTTACAGAAACTTTATTCAGAGATAGGTTGAATAAAACATTTCAAATGACTGCTCTTATCAAAACTGACTTAAGAGCTACTGAAGGCAGGCGTTGTCTCGGGCACTGCTTGCGAATAGAGGCACACAATGTAGGTGGACACCTCAAATGTTTACTGTTAATCAGGAAGAAATGTATTTCATAAGTGATACTTTATTAGTGGTGAAAGCAGATTTGCATAGTCACACCGTGGGCCACTTTCTGTTAAGAGGAGCTACACGGTTGTTTAAAACCACGATGGCTGGGACACAGCACAATCTGCAGCTAAACTCGTCTGACACTTAAGTGCGAGGGGTGAGAAGAGAAAAGTAGTGTAAGTAAACGATTATGCTTCTGTGCGAGCAGAAAATGTGTGCACAGTAGAAAGCACTGCAATTCATAGCAATGTCGGCCCTGAGCAGAAGGACTACAAGCAGCCTGCGGGCACTGTGCGTGGTGACAGTGAGGTGCCAGGGCTCCTGCTGTGAGTGCAGGGAAGGCTACAGCAAAGTCACACAGTTGCGGCTTGGGTAAGAGCTGCCAGAAGCCCCTCAGATTTATTAGCTGTGGAAGTCTGAGGTTTTGGCCACTGGGTATGTAGAAAGCTTGTAGTGTTTATAGAAACACCATGTGGCCACCACATTCGGTTATGCAGCCCACATGGGGTGGCAACCAGCAGCTTAAGAAATGTTGCTCCTGTCAAACAGACCTGGGCCCTTCTGTCCTAAGATATTTAGAAACCTCTGGATGACACTCAACTTTTCTGCAGTTACTGTCGCAGTGTGTTAAAGGTCAAGATGCTGAATGAAGTCTGCATGGCTCCAACAGAAGGCTTCTTTGCTCTGTGTTCTCCTCACTGTTGTTGAAATACTGACCCTTTTATGATACAACTCCTCTGTCTCCCATGACGGCTCTAAGAACTGGAACGTTTCGGCTTCCATCTGAAATACCAGATCATAAAACCTTATAGAGTGTGTTTCCTGGGGGTGTCCTCTGGTGCAGGGAAATTCCTGTGACCCTCATCATCAGCATGGACTCGCTGGTGAATCACGAGGCTTGAGCTCCAGCTGAAGCCTTTCCCACACGCCTGGCACTTGTACGGTTTCTCGCCAGTGTGAACCCTCTGGTGGGCTTTGAGGTAGGAGGTCCAGCTGAAGACTTTCCCACACACCTCACACTTGTACGGTTTCTCTCCAGTGTGGATCCTGTGGTGGTCATGGAGGTAGGACCTCTGCCGGAAGCGTTTGCCACACACGTCGCATTGGTACGGTTTTTCTCCTGTGTGGACTCCGCGATGAGCTAGAAAATTGGAGGCCCGACAGAAGCCTCTCCCGCACTCCTCGCACTGATAGGGTCTTTCTCCGGTGTGGGTCCTCTGGTGGGCTTGGAGGTGTGACTCTACCGTGAAGCCCTTCCCACACTCTGCACACTGATACGGTTTCTCTTCGCTGTGAACTCTCTGGTGGACTTGGAGAATTGAGACGCGACTGAAGGCTTTCCCACACGTCTCGCATTTGTAGGGTTTCTCTCCGGTGTGGATTCTACAGTGAACGTTCAGATCTGAACTCCGACTGAAGCCCTTCCCACACGTGCTACATTTGTAGGGTTTCTCGCCAGTGTGGCCTCTCTGGTGGGCCAGAAGGTGCGAGGCCTGGCGGAAGCCTTTCCCACACTCCTCACATATGTAGGGCTTTTCGCCCGTGTGGACTCTCACGTGATTGTTAAATTCTGAGCTGTGACAGAAGCTCTTCCAACAAGCATCGCACTGATAGGGCTTGTTTCCAGTGTGGCCTCGCTGATGGTCCAGAAGCGTAGAGGCCCGAGTGAAGCCCTTCCCACACTCCTCACATTTGTACGGCTTCTCTCCCGTGTGCCTTACTTGGTGAGCTTGAAGACCCGACAGGCGGCAGAAGGAGTAGCCACACTCCTCACATTTGTACCGCCTCTCTCCCACGTGGGTTTGCCCATTCACCCCGAGATGACAGTCCCAGCTAGCGCCTTCCCCACTCACCTCCTTTGGAGAAGGCTCTTCAGCACCATTCATTCTGCAGTGGAGCTGAAGCCGCAAATTCTGACTGGAATATTTACTGAAGCCAGCTTCTTCACACTGGACACCATCCTGTTTCCCCAACGGAGAGCCAGTTTCTCCAGTGTTCCCCATGCAGTCTCGACCCTGGGTTGACTCCTTTGTAACTTGGTGCCAGATTCGTGAGCAGAAAAGCTCCTCGTGCGGCAGGTACCTCCATCCTACTTCCTGAAACAACTCCATCTCATTTAGATTCCTGGTTCCTAAAAGCATAGAGTTCAGAGAGAGGTAGGGCGTGTGAATGCTCTGTTGGCTGGAGTCAGAGTTATATAGTTAAGACCTCCACCTAAGGCTTCACTGGACCAGGAGAATGGTCCCCTTCCCTTTAATGGTCCCTTTCCCTTTAAGTGTGATAGTGCACACTTTTAATCCCCGCATTTGGGAGGCAGAGGCTGGCGGATCTCTGTGAGTTCACAGCCAGCCTGGTCTATGCAGTCAGTTCCAGGACAGGATCCAAAGCTACAGAAAAACCTTGTCTTGAAAAAAAAAAGAAGAAAGAAAGAAGGAAAGGAAGAAAGATGGAAAGGAAGAAAAGGAGGACAGAGGTGGATGGCCTACATTCCTGGACCATGCATCATGCCCATCTTTTTACAGAGATGGTCTTGCCTTGCAAAGGGAGGACCACAAAATCCTGTGGAATCTTTTCTGAAACAGGGGCTTACGCATCCCAGGCTGGCCTTGAACTCACTGTATCAACAAAGATGTTTGGGAAAATGAGAAAAATTTAGCTGCCACTAAAGACTTACATCAACTGGAGAGATGGCTCGATGGATAAGAGCCCTGGCTATTCTTCCAGAGGACCTGAGCTCAATTACCAGCACCCACATGGCAGCTCACAACCATCTAACTCCAGTCCCAGGAGATCTGATGCCATGTTCTGACCTCTGCTGGTATTAAACATGCATTTGGTGCACAGACATACATGCAAGCAAGCCATGTATACACACAAAAAAATTCTAAATTAATATTTACATGACTAGTATCCCCTCTTAAACTGATATTTCACCCCCCCTTTGGATGCAGAATATGAGGAAAATAATGTATATGTGGAATGTGGTGGAACATGGCATAATGTTCTTTTAATCACCATATTTATTTAATAAGCATTTTTTCTTAAATTTTTTTCTAAAGTTGTCTTTATTTTTTTAATGACCTTTAGGAGCTTGGAGAGATGGCTCAGGGGTTAAGAGCACTGGCTGCTTTTCCAGAGAACCCGAGTTTGATTCCTTCCACCTGCAAGGCTGCTCACAGCCCTCTGTAACTCCAGTTCCAGTGGAATCTGATGCCCTCTGCTGGCCTTAGAGGGTACTGCATGTACATGGTGCACCGCTATACATACAAGCAAAACAACCAAGCACATTAAGTAATAAAACATCTTTTAAAATGACCTTCGAGAAGCTGGCGAGAAGCCTGACAGCTAAGAGTGTTCTTTGCCTTTGCAGAGGATGTAAGCTCGATTCCCAGCACCCACTTGACGCAGCATCGAGGGCGCTGGCCTCAGGTGCACACACTCTCACACATAAACATACTTTATAAAAACAAACCTTAAAGCTGAGCTTCAAAAGAATCATCAAAAAAAATACTATGCTCCAGAGAATTTTTAAAATCAAAACATTGCCTCCTTTTTGTGGGAGGTTGGAAATCAAACTCCACACAGTTCTACCTATTGCATGTCCAACTGTACTTTGTTATACAGTCAGGAAGTAAGCAGGTGACCTTCGTCGGTACTAAAACGCAGGGTCTTGGTTAGCATGTTACTTTTGTCAGTGCTAAAGGACAGGGTCTCAGTGATGTTCATTATTGGCCTGGAACTTGGCAGGAGATCAGGCTAGCCTCCGACTCACAGAGAGCCCTTAGCCCGATTGCTACCCTGCCTGTTTCACCAGAAAGTCACTCCAGTGTTAGCAGGGTGACCACAGAGGCATGTCCAGAGGAGCCCAGAAAGGACAGAGGACAAATCATGCTCCAGAAATGGACCCTGGGACTCCATGGGTTGGTTCTGAAACTTCATTCTCTCTCCCTGTGTGTTACAAAAAAAAAAAAAACTTTTAAAAATGTTTTTAAAAAAGAAATCAGTAGACTCAGGAAAAACATCGTGCAGAAAAAAAACAGCAAAAATGATGGATGCCAGGAAATAGTCCTGGCAGTGACACCACTGAGCTCCACACTAAGGGTTGGGGTCCCCGGACTTATGTTTAGTGGCTGGTGGTGAGCATTGACAGAACTGGAATATTTCAGAGGTGTTCTGTGTGCTGGAAAGGTACTGTTATCGAAATTCTTCAGGCTGTATTCATTCACAAATATCTATACACACACATGTACTCAGTACTGCCTTAAGGAAATAGAAAGGTAGGGAGATAGATAGATAGATAGATAGAT
>JAQHUG010000614.1:56527-76901 GCA_028555095.1 Dicrostonyx torquatus
CACTTCAGACTTCTCTGTCCTTTACAGCATGACCTTGCGTTTATTGTCCCTCTCCCAAGCTATTCATGCTCTGAATGCTCACTCAACTCTTGAGGAATTTCCTATTCATATTCCTTTTCCGGGGCACCTCCTCACAGCCCATACACATCTGCATTTCTTTACCAGCTTTGGAGTTAGCTGCTTCTCATTGAGCAATCTACAAGTGAAAAGGAAGGCTGGAGCCAAATTCTTGTCTATTGTCTTTCTAAATTGTTAGCTTTCAGCTACCAAGTTGCATGGTATCCTCAGGCTGGCAGATATCAGAGCCCACACACCTTGCCTGCCTAGGGTACCTGAATGGTCTAATAAAAAGCTGAATGGCTAAGAACTAAGCAGTAGAGGACAGGGTTAGAAGGCAGAGAGAATAAGTAGGAGGAGGAATCTAGGCTTGAGAAAAAACAAAGGAGAAAGAGAGGAAGACACCAGCCAGACAGACACAGAGGAAGCAGGAAAGTAGGGCATAGAGAATGAAAAAAAAGGTAAAAAAGCCCTGAGGCAAAACATAGATGAAGAGAAACAATATGTTATAAGAGCTAGTGGGACAAACCTAAACTAAGGCCAAGCATTCATAATTAATAATAAGTCTCTTTGTCTTGATTTGGGAGCCAGCAGACCAAGAAAGCCTGCTACATTTGGCACCCAACATAGGGCACATATTTCTATGTAGAGCCTAAGAAAGGTGGGGGAAAAAGAAAAAGAAAAATCAAACAAAAAATGACATAGCTTCCTGGTAGCCTGGTGCTCGTAGTGTACAGAGGTGCAGCTCTGCCATAGAGTGAGCACTTGAGCACTTGGCTTGTTAAATAGAAACAATAAATTAAGTTAAAAAATGCCTGCCATAGTACAGGCATCAACTTTCTGGAGCTGCGGTTGTTAAATGCACCTCCTGGTTAAACACAACTCCCAGTTAAATGCAGCTCTTGCCCAGGCCCATGAGACATAAAACTTGACTCTCACAGACCCAAGCAAGGCAGAGATAGCTGTCAGCACAAAGCCACTTAGCAGTTTAAGGTCTGATTCACACAGTCAGAAAAGGCTGCAGGCACATAGTAAAGCAGGTCCAGATTGAAAAAAACTCTAAACAGGGCTACAGTGTGTTTTAAAATGTGTGTAGATGCTTAAGAAAGAAAAGAAAATAGGTACAGACAGTCATGAAATAATATTTTATAATAATAAATAGAAAAATGGTTTAAAATAATTAAGTAAAGTAATGTAAAGGGGAAAAGCCACAGAAAGATGGAAAATACACAAGGAGTGTGGGTCTTGTATGATGTTGTGCTGACTTTGGATCTTATTTTTATTTTATTTTATTGGTTTTTCAAGACAGGGTTTCTTTGAGGTTTTTGGAGCCAGTCATGGAACTAGCTCTTGTAGACCAGGCTGGCCTCAAATTCACAGATTCACCTGCCTCTGCCTCCTGAGTGCTGGGATTAAAAGCATGCACCTCCACCACCTGGTTGACTTTGAATTGCTTTAATGCTGATGAACAAACGACATCTGCTAAGAGACACTGGACTGTAAAAGGGACTGCTGAATTAAATGAGCCTAGATAGTTTAGGGATGCCTTAACTTGAAAATGGAGTTCAGAAAATGTATTAAATTGGGGGAAAGGCTATGCTTTTGTTTTCACAGGAAATGGAAGACTGTGGACTCATTCAAGGTTAATAGAAATCAGGTTTGATCAGAGGAGACGTCCTAGTGATCTTGGCTACAGACATAAAGAAATAAACCAAGAAAAACTATAAGACAGGAGACATATATACTGAACCCTCTTCATGGGAACAGTTCTGATACTTGACAACAAATGTTACAACTAGTTTTCCCAGGACTTAACCATTATCTCAATTTTCTTAGGACCCCCTGGGATTGCTGTCACCCACAGACAACAGAAAGCAGTCTATCAAACACAATGCCCAAATTCCCAAGAGGTATGGTGGGTTTTGTCATTCAGTGAGTTTTGAATGTTTGTCATTGTTCATGGGGGGATACAGGATAAAAAAGACAACTATTAACCTCAAATATTTTACATTGGTATGGATTTTGGTATATTGATACAGATTTAAAGTTATTTTTGTTAAACTGCGTATTTCTCCACTCTTGTTTGGGGTATTGTGCTTATGCAGTTCATTTAAAAATGTAATGTATAATTAAGAAGTACAGGTTAATGATTAGTCATCTATAATAATCAAATCTGTAGTAATGTTAGTCATGTTTTCATAGTTAAACAGGTAAATCTTAGATAGATAATCTTCAAACACTTCAGAGACCTACAGAATAAGGTGTTTAAGATATTTCAATAACCTAAGGCTTTTTATGACATTGAGATATGTCTGCTCCAGGTAACACCAATCTATTTCATAAAAGGATGATAAAGGATGGCGGGCATTGAAGAACCTCCACATCGAGTTTGCTTTCAATGTGGCAAAGCTAGCAATGTGAGCAAGAAACTGCTCTTGCCTCAACTGGTGACAGTATACCATCTAAACTGGACATGCAGAAAACAAAGGAAAGTGACTACCAGACTTTACCAAGACAAGGCAAGAAAATCCTTCAAAATTCCTGATTCACAGAAAAGTCTGTCAGATATTTTAGACCTGTAGGCCAAAGATGGATGCCCCAATGTTGCTGAAGAACTTTGGATGACTATCCAAGCAGCCAGATGTCTCTGTCATTTCTAGTTTTGAAAGTGGCTTGCATTGCACTTCCTGTTTGCTTAGGTAACATTATATATATATATATATATATATATATATTATATAATATATATATATATATATACACACACACACACTTCAGGGGCTGTTGATGCAGTTGAAGACTAGATATAGTTACAGTTTTTCTTAGTTATGATAGAAGGTAAACTAGGTACAAAACTTTGGACTCATCAAGATAAGATAAATAATGGAGCATTTTCTCTGAATTTGCCAAATGCAAATGGACTGGATGTATGGGGAAAGGGCCAGCCAAAGAAGCACACCCTCACTCTGAAACTAGAGTCAGTGAAAGCAACGCTCTGACCCTGAAACCAGAGTCAAAGAAACACTCTGCCCCTGACCAGCTGAGCGCAAAACTAACCAATCCCTTCTTCCCCTAGAAAGACCTAGATAAGCCTTGTGCCTATTCAGTTAGAAGTTGCTCTTTTCAACCCTGGCAAAGACAGCCACTCTCCTAGATTTCTCTCAATGAATCTCTTAAATGAGTTTTGGGTGAAGACCTTCTTTTGCCAAAGTGGAGTAAAATCTCTGCTGGGAAACTACCTTAGCGGAATGGAGAAGAGAAATAACAACTTCTGAAGAAGCAGGAACCAACTGCTACATTTCTATGGGGGTTTCCCCTTTAGCAGAGTGAAGCAATTAAGTCACAACTTTCACTAGATCAGAGAAGCAACTGACATCTCTTCTGGAAAGCTCTCTTAACAGAATGGTGCAGAGCTGAACTGTAATGGCTCTCCAGGAGAGGAAAAGGATTGCTACATCCTTTGGGAAGATTATCCCCCACCAGAACACAGCTATAGATATGGCCTGACTTCCAGGCAGTCAGGATACCTTTCTCTTCAGAGCTATAGGTATCCAGGATACCTTCCCTTCACAGAGATAGGCATAGCCTGGCTTCCAAAAGTCAGGATACCTTTTTCCCTTCAGAGTTGTAACACTTGCACTAGATATTGTAAATGTCATTCCTATTTGATAATTGTTCTTATTGTTTATATTTTACTATGTTAAGTAAAAACCTTTTTATTTAGACAAAGAGGGAAATGTTGTAGAATAGAATATTTAATTATGTAAAAATGTGTTACATTTGTTTGTGTTGCAGAATAATTGTTTCAGTATGTAAAGATGTGTTACATTTTTTTATGCTGCATTTGTTTAACTATATAAAGATGTGTTGCTTCAGTTTATGCTGTTTGTTTAACAATGTAAAGATGTGCTATTTCACTTTGCCTGCCTAAGGCATCTGATTGGTCTAATAGAAAGCTGAACAGCCAATAGCTAGGCAGAGAAGGAGTAGGTGGGGCTGGCATGCAGAGAGAAAAGGGGCCAGCCAGCTGGGGGTCAGACAGACAGACAGAAGAAGCAGGAAAGCAGGATGGGCAGTACACAGATGAGGTAAATGAGCCTCAGGGAAGCACAGAGATTACTAGAAATGGAATAATTTAAGTTAAAGAAAAAAGACTAGCTAGAAGCAAAAACTAAGGCTGAGCATTCAGAATTAATAATAAGTCTCCATATTGTGATTTGGGGGCTGGCAGTCTAATAGAGCCTGCTACAGATGTAGTCAAGCAGTGGAAGATGAACAAAGCCCAAGCCACAGAAACACCAAGAGTATGGACTAGGCTATAGGTACCAAGAATAATATTAAAGTCAATCAGATCACCAAGCGTCCATCACTTCTCCTGTCTGTCAAGACTTCTTTCCTTTTTCCCTTTCAGTGGGTATGGTCTTAGAAATATTGCAGAATAAAAGCCCAGGCACCTTCATCTTTGGTGAGCAGAGGCTAGAAGTATCATCCAGGTTGTTGTGAAATGTTTAAAAGCTGTGGATCTCTGCTTGGATTCGTTTCCTCATTATGGTTTAAATACAAAGCACTATGAATAAAGGTAGTTGTTAGGGTTAGTTGCCAGGGGTATGTGTGATTTTATTTTACTTTTTAGGGGGGAAAATAGTTTTATTTTAATTTTATGGTCTCTTTCCCCCTTCCCCTTCTAATGGGATTTAATTGCAGTTAAATGGAGCTAACCAGCTTTTTAGAATATGCTATCTAACCAAGTTTAAATGCTGTAGATGGACAGGCTTGATTGTCTGAACCAAAGTGAGAACATTAAATAAACATCACAGCCCTCACTAATAATGTTGTGACTTTGCTGTCAAGTGTAGATTCCCCTCATAAGCAAAGAAGATGAAAGCTTATGACTAGTTTGCATGACTTGTCTGGAAACTTCTTTAAATCTTATGTTTTAGTAAAATATTTTTTGTTATGCAAAAAAGAAAAGGAGGAGGAGTCAAATTAATTTTAGAATAGATTGGAGCTGGAAGAGTCACACTGATTCCAATGAATCATATGAAGCTACTCTTTATTTTGAACAGCTCTGATTACATAGTATCTGGCAAAACATCAAAAAGGAACATCAGGAGACCCCGAGCCCAGTAAAAGATGAACACATGGATCATTCACATAAGTGTGATAAACTCAGTGTAGAAAGGGCAGCGAATTGGAGGTCCATATGACCTCACACTTATGCAAAGTTAGCTGAAATGAATTAGTTGTTGATGATGAACCTCAAAGGGGGGAACAAACTCAGTGCCAGCACCTATGTCCAACAACTTACAACCACCTATAACCACAGCTCCACAGGATCTAAGGACTCTAGCCTCTGTGGCACCTGCACACACAGTGTGTACATATGCACCTGAGACAAACACATACATACACAACTTAAAATATTTTTAAGATTTTTGTAAAGTTAAACATAGTCCTACTGTATAATCCATCAATAATCTTAGATATTTATGAATCCAAAAGAAATGTTAGATTATATATGAAATGGTTATAGCTGCTTTCTTCATAATCACCAAATCTGGAAATCCAAACACTGTTCAAAGTGGTGAAAGAAAAGAGAAATGTGTGTACTCACAAAAAGAATACTATCCAGCAAAGAACAGGAAAGATAGGATGAGGGATAAAGCTGAGTGGTGAAACATTTGGTTAATATGTGAAACTCTGGGTTCAATAACTAGTTATCCCACAAAGACACATATACGATATGGGTGAATTAAAGAATTACACCAAGTGAAAAACCTTAGATTCAACATGTTACAAACCATAGGATCCCATTTATGACATTTTGGAAGAAGTAAACTGTTAGAAATAAAACAGATCAATGGTTGATGTGGGATTCTGCTCTGGATTCTGTGAATATGATTTATTACCACTGGTTAATAAAGAAGTGGTTTCAGCCTATGGCAGTGCAGAATAGAGCTAGGCAGGAAAACTAAACTGAATTCAGGGAGAAAGAAGGCAGAGTCAGAGAAACATCATGTAGCTGCAAAAGGAGAAAGATGCTGGAAACTTACCAGTAGGGCACAGTCTTACACAGATTAATAGAAATGGGTTAATTTAAGATGTAAGAGCTAGATAGGAATACACCTAAGCTATTGTCCAAACAGTGTTGTGTTTATAATATAGTTTTTGTGTGATTTTTCAGGTCTGGGTGGCCAGGAAATGAACGAACGGGCAGTCTCCACTTACAATGGGTACTACAGTAACAATGGGGACCACAGAGAAGAGAAGTTCAGGGCAGGGGGTACTGGAGATGTAAAAATATCTATTCAAAGTTATTTTAAATGCTAGTTTTCATGGTTTGTTTAAAAGAAACTTTTTTGTGATTGGTGTGGTGGTTTACTACTTTAGTCTCAGCATTTGGGAGGCAGATAAATATTTTTAGTTCTAAGCCAGCCAGAGATACAATGAGATCAACCCTTCCCCCAATTTATTTTCGAGGTGGTGTGTGTGTGTGTGTGTGTGTGTGTGTGTGTGTGTGTGTGTGTGTGCGTGCGTGCCATGGTGCACATAAGGTCAGAGGCCAACTTAGGGGGGTCAGTTCTCTCCCTGGGGTGAGTCCTGGAGTTGAACTCAGGTCATCACATTTAGCACCAAGTAACTTCACCCACTGAGTCACTGGTCCTGTGTTGCGAATTAGGTCGGTACAATAAATAACCAGGCCAGCTCAAGAATAACAATTATATTTTAATGGTTAAAAGGGGAAACTCACCCTACAAGAGTGGGAGGTCTGACTTCCTATATGTCCAGCGGGAGCCACGCAGAAAGAGAGCACGCACTTGGGTCCTCCCAGTTTTTCTTCCTGGGCTCCAGGTAGCCAATCCTTAACTAGATGTGATTGGTTGACAGAGTTTCCCCATCATCTCCCCCTTTTGCCTAAACAAGATCGATTCAAACCCAATATAACTATATATAATAGAAACAGATACCAAATACAAAATTAGAAACAGTAAACAAAATTAAGCAAGGAACAAATAACATAAGTTTTAAACATTCTATTTCAAGGAGTCTAAATATTGTATTGAAATTAAGCTTGGCTAAATCATGAGGAAGGTAACTACAATTATCTAATATTCAACTCCATCAAAAATCTGAGAAGGGAAACAATATTACTTAAGTGAACAGGAAGTGCAATTGAGAAACTTCCAAAATGTGCAACAAATGACAGAAACAACTGGCTACCTGGGCAATCACCCAAAGCCTCATTTGCAATATTGAAGCAACCAACTTTGGCTAAGGCCTAACGTAACTGACATACTATTTTCAAAGGCAAGAAACTTTTCAAAACTATCTTACCCTGTCTTGGCAGAATATGATAGTCCTGTTTTATCCATTTACAGATACTCTGTATCTCTGTCAGTGGTTGAGGTATGGGCATTTCTTTGCCCAAAGGCCAGTTCTGCCAAGAAGAAAAGCTCCAGGTGGAGTGTCTTCAGTGCTCAACATTCTCTTGGGAATAGATAGGTGTTGCCAGGAGCAATTGTGTCTCACTACCATGGAACTTTAAGTTAGATTAAATGCCATTTTCTACAGCTCTTTGAAGAGGTTGAAGATTATCTATCTATACTGAATATAATCTCTATGTATCTAAAGAACCTGATTAGTCTAATTATAAATATGACAAACATAGATGACTATTGATCTATAATTCTCAATACCTATCTAACTTAAAGACTAAGACAATAAACAACTGTGCAATAAATGAGGATAATGACCTTCAAATGTAAATAATGTATACGTATCTTGATCAGAGGTAGTAATATACACTGCAATATGGTAAATATATATATATATATCAATACATAAACAATGTTTTAAACAGAGGTAGAAGCATACCCACATACAATATTCAATATAATTTAACTTTATATCAATATAAAAGAATCTATACCAATATAATTGTCTAAAAACAATAACTCACAAATACCAATCTATTATCCCGGCATCCAATTATCCCTCTTTTTGTTTTCAAAAAAGTCCCTGAGCCTATAAAATTTCTCCCCTATCCCGCAACCATATACCAATTATAATCAACCCCTAAATGATATCTCTAAGTTTGAGGGCAAACTTTGCTGGGAGAGAGGACATCGTCCTCTAAAATTGCTTCCAGCTGTCATGGGGGCAACGTTCTTTTTAGGGGACCCTGTGAATGTAAATGATGGTTAAATTACAAGATTAATGTCTGATAAAATTGCAAACAGTCTCTGAGTATTTTGTGGAGGTCTGGCAAGAATGTTGTAAAAGATGGGCACCATTGGGGGCTGGAGAGATGGCTCAGTGGTTAAGAGCATTGCCTGCTCTTCCGAAGGTCCTGAGTTCAATTCCCGGCAACCACATGGTGGCTCACAACCATCTGTAATGAGGTCTGATGCCCTCTTCTGGCCTTCAGGCATACACGCAGAAAGAATATTGTATACATAATAAATAAAAATTTTTATAAAAAAGATGTGCACCATTTCTAACCAAGTTGGAACTGTCTTGTGCAGCTGGTACCCAAAACAGATCTCATAGTAGTGCTTTCAGTATCATGATGTCATATCAACCAGGTGGAATTGTTGTTGTGGAGCCTTATTTTCTTCCTGGAAACTTCAAAGATTACTGCAGGAAAATTTGTTGTTCATTATGGAAAACTTAAGTATTATCTATATAGATATATACAGACATATATATTCAACAAGAGGTATGATAAAGACAAAAGTAGATATGAAGAAAGGCGAATGGAGATAGAGCCAGAGACCCACATTCACATCAGAACAAGGGATCGAGCTACCAAGGTCCAGTGGAAGAGCAGAAGGAGGGAGAAAATGAGAAAGGAATTCAGGACCATGAGGGACTGGCCCACCAACAGAGACAGTGTGCTCGATCTATTGGGAGCTCATCAAATCCAGCTGGACCAAGACTGAATGAGTAAATGACCTAACTGGACTCTATGAATGTGACTGCCAGCGGGGACTGACTGAGAGGCCAACGATGATGGCACTGGGACCTATCTCTTCTGCATGTATTGACTATTTGGGAACCTATTCTATATGAATGCACATCTTCTTAGACCGAGATGGAGGGGGGAGGGCCTTGGGCTCCCCATAGGACAGGGTATCCTGCACCACCTTAAGGAAGCAGGGGGAGGGCGGTGGGGTGTGGGGGAGCGGGAGGGACAGGAACAAGGGGAGTAAATGTAAATTTTGCTTTTAACAAAAAATAAATAAATAAAAAGAAAGGCAAAGAAATTTTATAAATTATTTTTTCCTTCTGTCCCAAATCATGGCTCTTGACATGAGACTGAAACTCTGGATTTTCTCTGAACAACAGGCTTGGAATTAGAGAGGGACTGAGCCAGAGTCCAACTCCAAGACCAGGTCTATATATTTATGAATATAAATACATTTAAATATATCTAAAAGTATGTTTTGAAAATTTTCACTTACAGAACCTATTCGATTTTCTTGCTGATCCTTATTGGGTTGTAAATTGTTTCCATCTGTCAGTATTTAAACATCCAGGGTCCCTTGAATTTTCTGAAGATGAATGTTTTCCTGTGGAGAAAAGAACAGAACCCTGCCCCACCCTATATGTTTTTCTTACCACCTGTATGATTATCATCATTGTAAATGAGCTGTCATTTCTCCTTTCCAAGAGGTTCCTCCTCTTCAAACCAAAACGTTATTAATTTTGATGGTATCCACATTTTTTCTTTTCCTGTGGAAACAAGAGCAAAACCCCTTCCCCAACGCAGCACATTGCCTGGCTTCCATTGCAAGGTCAGCACATCCTTGAAATAAACCAGTTGATTTAATTCAACAGACTTTTTCAGTATCCAATGTCTTTCTGCTGTCATTGTTCCTTTCTCATTAACGTTCAAGGTTAATAAAGGTTAAATTCAAGGTTAATAAAGCATTATGTAATCTATTCCTGGGGGCATTTCCACCCCTTTCTCTTTGTTTAACATATCCTTTATAGTTCAATTCAATCTTTCTATATCTGCTTGACCTGTAGGATTGTAGGGTATACCTATAACAGGTTTAATATTATAATAGGAAAAAAATATTTCATTTTCCTAGAGCCATAGCTGGACCATTATCTGTTTTTATTTGTGCAGGTATACCCGTGATGGCCATAACTTCAAATAGATGTGTGATCACTGGATCAGCCTTTTGTGAGCTTAAAGCAGTTGCCCACTGAAAACCTGAATAAGTGTCAATGATGTGGTGTACATATTTTAATTTGCCAAATTCTGTAAAGTGGAACACATCCATCTGCCAGATTTCATTCCTTTGAGTGCCCTTTGGGTTAGTCCCTGTAGGTAGTGGTGTTTGGTTATAAAAAGAGCAAGTATGGCATCTCTTTATAATCTTCTTAGCTTGTTGCCATGTTATAGAAAATTCTTTCTTTAAACCTTTGCTATTGACATGATGTTTTTTATGAAATTCAGAGGCCTGCAGTACACTTCCAATCAATAATTGATCAATTTCTGCATTCTCTTGTGCTAGAGGACCAGCTGTTCTAAAGCCTGCAACTTTTCCTAAGCTAAGGGCTATTGCCTAACCCATATTGGTTTTTCGGTCAACCATTTTAAAGGCAGGGCTATTGGTACATCTGAAGGGTTAACAATTGCTTTGTGTTCTTGTACAGCCCTAATGGCTGGTGTTCTGTAATATCTTGTAATATTTTCCTCAGAAACATAAGCTTTAGGAGCTGAAGGAATGTTAATCTGGGTATTCCATTGCTGCAATAGGCCACAACCCTACAAATTCACTGCAAAATTGGCTAAATATTGCCTTAGTTTTTCTATTTGCCCTTCTAGCCCTATGCATTCAACCCATTTCATGCATTGTCTTACCCAAGATAGGGTTCCAGTTCCCATGAACTGAACATCTACCTCCTGAAGAGGCCAATTCAGATGCCAAGATTCTGAAGTAATGATACAGTAATGATACTTACATCCGCACCCATGTCTAATAAGCCTTTAATAAAAATGCCATTTATACACACAATTATCTTTGTTCAATTATAGAAGTCTGCCAGAATATACATTTCCTCTGTCCCACCAGAGTTCTTGTCTCATTCTCCACATTTATCTCATCATTCAGACCAGTATTGCTTTCGACAGCAGGCATGGAACCTTTTAATTTTTCTGATGAGACACACTCTCCACAGTAACTGGGAATGACTGGACCACATTCATCATGGGGGCCTGTGAGATAGTATCAGGTTGCCTTGTCTATCTTTTGTTGACCTACATTCATTAATCCAATGTCAGCATCTGCCACACCTCCTACATAAACCTGAAGGCTGAGTCCTCCTATTCCTGTCATTCCCAGAAGCATGGTCCATACTAGTTCCCTCTGATGGCTGGTCTCCCAAACACCATGAGAATCTATGATAACTCTAGCTAATATACACTCCCAATTATGAGATGACTTCTCTGTGCTCTTTGAAAGTTTGGATTAGACAGTTCAGCATCCTCTTGATATATTAAAACATAAGTTTGCTGGGCGGTGGTGGCCCACGCCTTTAATCCCAGCACTCGGGAGGCAGTGGCAGGCAGATCTCTGTGAGTTCGAGGCCAGCCTAGTCTACAAGAGCTAGTTCCAGGGCAGACTCCAAAGCCACAAAGAAACCCTGTCTCGAAAAACCAAAAAAAAACAAAACAAAAAAACAAAAAAAAAACCCATAAGTTTGTAGAGTTTATTTCCCATATGAATCCTCCGATGAAGAAAGGCCCTTGCCACATTCATTGTCAGCATGGACTCGCTGGTGAATCACGAGGCTTGAGCTCCTGCTGAAGCCTTTCCCACATGCCTCGCACTTGTGTGGTTTCTCTCCAGTGTGAATCCTCTGGTGGGCTTGGAGGTAGGACCTCTGCCGGAAGCGTTTGCCACACACGTCGCATTGGTACAGTTTTTCTCCTGTGTGGACTCCACGATGAGCTAGAAAATTGGAGGCCCGACAGAAGCCTTTCCCGCACTCCTCACATTTATAGGGTTTTTCGCCCGTGTGGACTCTAATATGAATGTTAAAATCAGAACTCCAACTGAAGCCCTTCCCACAAGCATCGCACTGATATGGCTTCTCTCCAGTGTGGCCTCGCTGATGGTCCAGAAGATTCGAGGTCCGACAGAAGCCTTTCCCACATGCCTTACATTTATATGGTTTCTCTCCAGTGTGGCTTATCTGATGAGCTTGGAGATGCGACCCTACACTGAAGCCTCTCCCACACTCTTCACATTTATAAGGCTTTTCTCCTGTGTGCATTCTACAATGGATGTGAAGGTGTGAGCTGTAACTAAAGCCCTTGCCACAGGCATCACATCTGTACGGTTTCTCTCCGGTGTGGATTCGATGATGGGCACGTAGCCGTGAAAACCAGCTGAAGCCCTTCCCACATTCCTTACACTGAAATGGTTCCTTTCCCTTATGGACTCACTGATCCACTTGAAGATACGTGCTCTGACTGAAGCCCGGCCCACCCACCTCACATTTATGGGGTCCCTCTCCTGTGTGGACTAACAGAGGAGTCTCACCATGTGAGTTTTCCCCAAGAGTCCCACACTTCTCATACTCCAGTGGGGACACTCTGATAGTAATGAAAGAGTGGCCTTTGACCGAGATTTCTGAACAATGTGTCAGACTGGTGTGATCTGTGTCTCTTGTACACTCTCTGGCGGGACTGAAGACTTGAGACCCAATGGAAGGTGTCACAGTTCTCACACTTGTAAGGCTTCTCCCGTGGAAGAGTGTGAAGATGGTGGATGCAACCGGAAATTTTCTCACACTCCTCACATGTATAGGGTTTTTCTTCTTCTTCATAGCAATCTCCATGGTGAACTTGAAGAAATGAATTCCGACCGGAATGTTTACTGAAGCCAGCTTCTTCACACTGGACACCATCCTATTTCCCCAACGGAGAACCAGTTTCTCCAGTGTTCCCCATGCAGTCTCGACTCTGGGTTGACTCCTTTGTAACTTGGTGCCAGATTCGTGAGCAGAAAAGCTCCTTGTGTGGCAGGTACCTCCATCCTACCTCCTGAAACAACTCCATCTCATTTAGATTCCTGGTTCCTAAAAGCATAGAGTTCAGAGAGAGGTAGGGCGTGTGAATGCTCTGTTGGCTGGAGTCAGAGTTATATAGTTAAGACTTCTGCCTAAGGCTTCATTGGACCAGAGGATGGCCCCCATCCCTTTAACATCCTGTATCTGTCATCTTACCTCTGTGCCCTAGAAGCCAAGGCTCCCATACTTATTATGGAAACACTCACAACTACAAAATTAGAAGGTATATTATACAAGCAAAAGGTCAATAAAACAAAAAACCAAAGGGCAATGAGAGAAAAAAGTCTACAAAAATACTATTGAGTTTGTTTAATGTTGGCCATCTATTGTTGGGCACTGAGCTTATCCTGAAGGGTGGTTAATATACTCAATGAGACTCTATTGGAGAAAACTAATTTTTCCTTTGCAAGCAGATGTCAGTTGGAGACAGCCTCTTGGTTAGGAGTGGGAACCCATATCTACTTCCCCCTCTGAGTGCTGGGACCCCATCTGTCTTGGACCTGTGTAGGTCCTGGATTTTCTGCCACAGTCTCTGTGAGTTCATATTTGTTTCAATCCTGTTTGTTCAAGAAGACACTATTTCAGGGTCATCCATTCCCTCTGTCTCTTACAATCTTTCTGCCTCCTCTTTTGCAAAGCTCCCTGAGCCCTGATTGGAGGGCTTTGACAAATACATCCTATTTAGGGCTATGTATTGCATACTTATTAATGAGACCCATTTAGAGTCCCATTAGAGCATCACAGTGAGTGACACTGCTCACCACACACACAAATAAATAATTTTTAAAAATGTAAGGTAGAAAGTGACCGAGGAAGACAACATTGATCTGTGGCCTCCCCACATGAGTGTGTGTGTGTGTGTGTGTGTGTGTGTGTGTGTGTATTTCCAGACAGGGTTTCACTGTAGTTTTAGAGCCTGTCCTGGAACTAGCTCTTGTAGACCAGGCTGGCCTCAAACTCATAGCGATCCACCTGCCTCTGCAGTGCTGAGATTAAAGTCATGTGCCACCACCACCTGGTTTTGAAGAATATATTTTAAATCAACATAGTGGAGGCCCCAAGTCCTAAAGATATGCATTCCATGGCATTTGCTTCAGGGCATCAAATCTATTCTTTCCCAAACTAATAACAGAAGTCAGTGGAAGACAAACATTGTTTGAGAAGCCCCAAAACATACAGACTTTAGTACAAATCAGTTGACACATGCCTATGTTCATTATCTCCCCTCCCTTGTCTCCCAAACAGCTCTTGGCCAGGTCCTAGGTAGACTGTCAGGGTATTTTCTTTTGTGTTTTATTACATTTATATTTAGTGTATGGTTGTGCACACCACTGGTGGTCACAGATAACAGATGGGACTTGGTTCTCTCCCTCCACCATGTAGGCCCCAGGGACTGAACTGGGATCATCAGCCTTGGTACCAGGTGCCATTACCTGATGACCATGTTTTGGCTTTAACCCTATTTCATTTAATTTTTTAAATATTTCTTTTGATTTTTATTGATGTGTGTGTGTGAGAGAGAGAGAGAAAGAGAGAGAGAGAGAGAGAGAGAGAGAGAGAGAGTGCAGGTGCCCATGGAGACCAGGAGAGGACAGTAGATCCCCTGGAGCTGGAGTTATAGGTATTTGGTAGCCCCGATGTGGGTGCTGGGAACCAAACACTGGTCCTCTACAGAAAGCATTAATTGATGAGCTCTCTCTACAGCTGCCTCAACTTACTTTAGTGAAAATAATGTTGCTAGATATGACTCAGAGTGTGCCACCACCCACTAATTAAGACTGTAATTAATTCTTTTAATTTTCATTTATAAAACTCGGGAGATTCTAATTCTATATCACATGATGACTAGAAACTATTTCAGGAGCTCCGATCCCATCTAAGGCCACACTGCATGAACCTGATCTTCAGCACCAGTGTCTGCCCTCACCCAGTGACACCACATTCCTGAAGGTCTCCAGCATCACGTCGTGGTACAGCTTCCTCTGGACAGCATCCAGCAGGCCCAGCTCCTCCTCACTGAAGACCACAGCCACATCCTTGAATGTTACCATCTCCTGTGACACCAAACACTCAACTTCAACCTCAGTCTTCTGCAAGAAGGACAGCTTTGAGAAATGCGGGGAAGATGAGTAGGGGGCAACCCCGGAGTTAAGTGCCCAGAGTCCATGTTTCCATGCTATTCCCCCACTCTTTGTTATTGTTCATTTTTGGATTTTGAGACAGGGTCTTGCTTTGTAGCTTGGATGATCAGGAACTTGCTTTGAAGACCAAGCTGGCCCTGAACATGTGTTGATCTTCCCACATCCGCCCCTGCCTCCCAAGTGCTGGAATTACAGGTGTGAACCATCACGCCTGATAAATTCACCTGCATAATCACATAATTTTTAAATGTTTTTGATACTGGGAAATGAAAGATTGAACCCCGGGCCTCATGCATATGAGGCAACAGCTCTACCACTGAGCTATATCCCCCGCCCTGTTCTTCTTGCACAGCTGTATACAGTAGAGTGTCTTGACCTGGACACTACTGGCATTATATGCCAATACTTCGCAGCTGTGGGGGCTGTCTAACGCACTGTGGGATGCTCACCATCGTCTCTAGCTTATATAATAGACACCACTGGATCCCCCAAAGCATGGTGACAGAACTGTTTCCACTTGTTGCCTGGGGGTGAAATCCATGTACTTTAGACTCATCATGGCCAACAGGGCTGCTTTAACTTTCCATCTGGGCACTGGTCACTACTGGAGCCCAGAATATTCAGGGTCCCCAGACGAACCACAGTCATCCCAGAGGAAGAGGTGTCTTTGTCTCAGCATTTTACACCCCACACCCCAGGATAAGGTCTTGCACCCTCAGTCACAGGAGTCCTTTGGAGTCTGTTGGATGTTGACCTCCTGGGCAGACCTCAGCAGTTGTCTGAGCTTCAACCCTCCCAACTCTTTGGAATGCACTAAACCCAGTGCTGCCTCATGGGGCAGGGGCGTCTGAGGAACCTGACAAGCTGCCTTGTATGACTAGACTTTTCAATCTGAACACATTATTCCGCCAGTACAACATATTCACGTAGTAAATGGAAACAAGGAAATCAGTAAACACAGCCAGGGTATGACTCAGCTATGAGAAAGGAAATCCTAGCTTATGTGAAAATGACCATCTTCTATGATTAATTAGAATACGTTGAACAATATGAGCTCCATGCAGAGCAACCAAAGTGTCCTGTGTCAAAAGCATGTTTTAGGGACTGTAAAGATGGCTCAGTAGCTAAGAGCACTGGCTGCTCTTCCAGAGGACCCAGGTTCAATTACCAGCACCTACAGCTGACTGTAACTCCAGTTCTGGGAGATCCGATGCCCTCTGTCTTTTGGCCTTGGTGAGCATCAGGCACACACATGGAGCACAGAATTATATGCAGGCATACAAATAAAATATTGTAATGTGTTTTAATTTAGTATTCCTAAATAACAGGAACAGTAACGAAACTCCCTTGAATTTCTTCTGGAGGAGAATATTCATTTATATAAATATTACTAGGACATTCCTTAACACATTAAAACTGCTAAACTATTTAAATATCTGTAGGTAGAGCAAAAAAAAACATCTGTTGCAAGTACCTCTTCCATGACAGATCATGTAGATTTATGGGAGCATGATGTCATTGAAAACATGGAGTAAAAGCCAGAAACCTCAGCACTGAGAGTCAAGCAGGAGGATTGAGATTTTGAGACCAGACTTAGCTACACAATAAGACTCGGCCTATTAATTAAAAAAAAGAAAAAGGAAAAACAGGACTTGAAATACAGTTCAGAGATAAAAGCCCCACCTAGAATCCACCAGTGAGGGGTTGGGGTGTGACTCAGTGGTAGAGCCCCTGCCTAGAGTCCCCCAGTGAGGGGCTGGGGTGTGGCTCAGTGGTAGAGCCCCTGCCTAGAATCCCCAGTGAGGGGCTGGGGTGTGGCTCAGTTGTAGAGCCCCTGTCTAGAGTCCCCCAGTGAGGGGCTGGGGTGTGGCTCAGTGGTAGAACACCTCCATAGCACAAAGAAGGCCTTGGATTTGATATCCAGTACTAAAAAAAGAAAGAAAGAAAGTGTATAATATTGCTTGAAAAGGTATAATTTAAAAATTTTATCTATACTATTATTATAAATAAAGCATTGTGTCATGGAAAAAAGAAGAAAGGAAATTTGTTAGGGAATATTATCTTAAGGTGTGTGGTTTTTGTTTATGTTACATTTCTTTAACTCTGTGAACAGTGATTCTTTGCCTGTCTAAAGCACCTGATGGTCTAATAAAGAGCTGAACGGCCAATAGTGAGGCAGGAGAAAGGATTGGTGGGGCTGGCAGGCAGAGAGAATAAATAGAAATGAAGTAGAGGACAAGCAATGAGAGAAGAAGGGGAGGAAGATGTCAGGGGCCAGCCACCCCACCAGACATGAAGTAAGAGTGAAGTAAGATCACAGAAGTCAGAAAAGCAAAAAGCCCAGAGGCAAAAGGTAGATGGGATAATTTAAGATAAGGAAAGCTGGCTAGAAACAAGCCGAGCTAAGGCCAGTCATTTGTAAGTCAGAATGAGCCATGTGATTTACTTGGGAGCTGGGTTGCGCCCCCCAACCCAAAAAAAAGCCAAAAGAGTAAAACATCCCAACAACAGAAATTGGGTGTTTTACAAGCAAAACAACAGTAAATGTGGATTTATTCAGCATTTCCCATTTTTCCATACTGGGCTCATTTATCCAATTTCAAGGTGATTATTAGATTTATTTATTCTTATTATACGTATATATGTTTTGCTTGCCTATATGGTTCTATACCACATGCATACTTGGTTTCCATGGAGGGCAGAAGAGAATGTCAGGTCCCCTGGAACCACAGCTATGGAGAATTGCAGCCACTGCATGGCTGCTGGGAACCAAATGTGGTCTTTAACAATAGCATTCTTAACTGCTGAACCATTTCTCAGTCCCTTGAGGTAATTTTTAGAAGTAAAAAGAAATTAATATATATTAAAATAAAAGGTTAATAAGCATTTAGCAACAGGTTCTTGTTTCAAAAACAAGTTATTATATGAATATGAGTGTTTTGCCTACATGCACGTCTATGCACTACATGCAGAGGCCAGAAGAAGGCAGCAGATCCCCAGAACCTAGAGTTACAGATGTTTGGGGTGCTAGGAATGGAACCCAGATCCTCTGCAGAAGCAGTCAGCGCTATTAACTGCTGAGCCACCTCTCCAGCTTTGCCCAACAAATTCTCAAACACCTACTGTTCCCCTCTATTCTTCCCCAGAGAAAAAAGCAAGATGTCAGAATCCTTGAAAAATTAGACTACACTTTCTTGTTGTTTTGTTTTGTTTTTTGCATTTTGGAGACAGGGTTTCTCTGTGTAACAGTTCTGACTGTCCTGGTAGACCAGGCTGGTGAGCACCACCACCAGTTAGACAACACTCTGAAACTTAGAAAAAGCCCAATTTGGCCAGGTGTGGTGGTACATGCCTTTAATCCCAGGACTCAGGAGACAGAGGCAGGCAAATGCCTGTTTGTTCAAAGTCAGTTTTATCTATGCAGTAAGTTCCTGGCCAATCAGGGCTATCTAGTGGTACCCAGTCTCAAAAGAAAACAAAACAAAAACAAACGAAAAAGCTCAACTCACCTTGATCTTGGTCATTCTGTGGTCTTCTTGAGGCACAGCTAAGTCTGGGGAAGACATAATTAGAGAGAGAAGACAGCCCGTGAGAGTCTGGTCAACTGTTTCCAGCCCATGTGGCTGCTTTACGTGAACAGCACCAGCCACAGTGTCCGCTTCTCCGTGTGGCTTGATGACAAGAATGAGCTGGATTTCAATCACAACTCACATTATCATCTCGGGACCCTGTAAAGAAGACCCATGCCAGTCACACACAGTTCATTTCACATCTCCTATGGGTCTCAGGACTACGGTTCTGTTCTAGGGCCAGCAGAGACAGCAGAAAGTGATGTCTGCACTCAGAGCATTGACCCAAGGGGTGGAGTTGGATTGAAATGTATGTGACCCAAATAAAGGGCACTGGCAGAGGAGGGAGGGGAGGGGGTTCATGCTTGTTTGCTGTGTTGGCAGCTTGGTTCAGGTTCCCCATTCCCCTTGGGACCTAGGAAGCAGCAGCAGCAGAGAGCTGGACCCCCCAGCGGGACTAGCCAGTGACCTGGCCTGGATTCCTCTTCTGTCTGGTAATCATTATGTACAGATTTTGCTGTTAATAAAAGAAAACATAATCCCCAGATTTCCTTCTTTACTTCAGGAAAGTGAGTACCTCTGTACATCAATTCTGTCTTTGTCTATTCTGTGTATGATAGGGTTTCAGTATTTAGCCTAGGCTGGCCTATAATATGTATGTAGCCCAGGTTGGCTTTGAACTTTTGATCCTCCCTGCCTGGGCCTCCAAGTCTTTTATCCATAAAATGAAGATAGTGAGCAATGAAGAGAATTAATGTCACAGGGTTGTTCTAAAAATTACATTATGAGCCAAGCAGTGGTGGCTCACACCTTTAATCCCAGCACTCGGGAGTCAGAGGCAAGGCGGATCTCTGTGAATTCAAGGTCAGCCTAGTCTACACAGTGAGTTCCAGGACAGACAGGGAAACCCTGTCTCAGGGGGAAAATGTTTTTTAAAAATGTACACACAACTATGATTTTAAAATATATAACAAAGAATATATTGCTCTGGGCTGAAGAGATGGCTCAGCAGTTAAGAGCACTAACTGCTCTTAGGTTCTATTCCCAGCACCCATATGCAGGCTCACAAACCCTTGAAATACCTGTACTGGAGGATTTGATGCTCTCTCGTGGCCTCCTTGGGCACTGCCCACACACTATGCATATATATACATGCAGGCAAAATCCTCCTGCCCATAAAGTAATAATAATAAAAGGGCTCACAGAAGAGCCCAGAGCAGCAAAGACGCACACACTGCTCCTCACATACACCTGGGAAGAAATTACTGTTTAGCAGGTTGTGTGATGTTGGTCCTAACACCTAAACCAGTGTGCGCATACTCAGCTCTTGAAAGGGCAGAAGCAAAATGTCATTCCCAGCATTATTGTGGAGACTAATGGACATATGTGTGTAGCACCCCTTAGGTATTTTAGGGAGTTCTGTTGGGGACCGTCGCCCCAACATAGAAACTGGTGCTTTGCCCTAAGCGTGTTCTCGGAGGCGCATGGAGGAATCAGACTCTTTCACACCATCATCGT
>JAQHUG010000614.1:77803-100304 GCA_028555095.1 Dicrostonyx torquatus
CTGAGACAGGGTTTCTCTGTGTAACAGCTCTGGCTGTTCTGGAACTCACTCTATAAACCAGGCTGGCCTCGAACTCAGAGATCTATCTTCTGCCTCCCGAGAGCTTGAGTAAAGGCATGCACCATCACCTGCTGGCTCCAAGCCTTGTCTCGCTGATGCTTTTGAAGACAAAAATAGACAAATGGAAGTCATGGTGCCACACATAGAGGACTAACTCAGATCCGGGGGTAAGGAAAGGTGGTTTAGAAGGCAAAAGAACACTGAAGGAGTAGTAGAAATGGCTCAGAGAAAGGGCACTCACTGCTGGGGTGGTCTGAATCACAGTCTTGGGTATTAGGAGGTGTAACTTGCTGGAGGAAGTGTGTCACTGGGGGAGGGCCTTGAGGTTTCAAAAGCCATGAGCCATTCTCACTTAGCTCTCTGCAGCTTCTCCAGTGCCATCCCCACCTGCCAGTACTTGTCCAGGATCATAACTGTACGTCAATTTTTTTAATATTTTAATGTTGATGGATTATACAGCTCACCAAAAGTAAATAAGCCAAGTAAAGGAATTCTGGCCAGCTCAAGCGTGACGAGCATGGCTCTGGCAGACCTTGCCCTTCTCCCCATTCCCTCTGCCTTACTAAAAACCGTTAGATTACATTCCTAAAGCTAGCCACCAAGGTCCATTCCCTTATTTGGCCACTGTCGGGGACCGTCGCCCCAACATAGAAACTGGTGCTTTTCCCTAAATGTGTTCTCGGAGGCGCGTGGAAGAAACAGACTCTTATACCATCATCGTTCAAAGGCAGCTCAGGACTTCTTCTGTCCTTTACAGCATGACCTTGCCTTTATTTTTCTTCTCCCCCCCCCAACTCTGAATGCCTTCTGAAAAATGCTCCTCCACCCTCAGGAATTCTCAATTCACATTCCTTTTCCGGGGACTTCACATTCTCTCCACACACACCTGCATCTCTCACCAGCTTTGGAGCCAGCCACTTCTTCCCGGGCAATCTACATGTGAAAAGGAAGGCTGGAGACAAGCCTGTACCTTTTGTCTTTCTAAGTTAGCAAAGTATTCAAGCCATGGCTGTGCCAGGCTGGCGGATGTCGGAGCCCACAGGCCACTTCCTCCTCCTGAGACTGACTACCAAGGTCCAGCTATCAGAGTATTGAAGTCAGCAATCAGAAGCCCCCTTTGGCTCACCTAATTATCATGCCCAGTTAAAATTAAACACCTCATCCTAACACAGGGTTTCCCCTTCTACCTTTAGTCTCCTCTCTATCCAGAGACAGTCCTTTGTCTCCCACTTGGGGACAAATACCCCTTCCCCCTCTCTCTTGTCCCCTTCCCTTCTCCCCTAGCTCTGTTACCACCACATTCTGGCCCATTCTAACACAGACCTCTTCTCCCCTTTTCCTTCTCTTAAAAATTACACCTGCAAGGTCATTTGCTGCTGTCTCCTGCCTGAGTCAGAAAGCAGCCACGTTAATGTTTCTTCCCCACTTAATAAAGGATCTCTGTGAAAACAGAGGTTTGGGTTTGGTTCGTGCCTAATCTGGAGTCTGGGAGGAAGCCCCCACTGTGCGGGATTCCCATTCGCCAAGGAACACCAAGGTCTAATCCCAAGCCACAGCACCCTATTCGGGCCGCCTGGTGGACAGCTACATGAATCATGTTTACTCATTGGATAACTCCTCCTTGAAGGCCCACTGCTGGCCACTCAGAGGAGGACATGATGGGGTCCATGAAACAGAAGTCCCTGCAACCTGCTAGTGTAGAGAAAATAAAAATTAAAAAGTGCAAACAAGAGTCACACTTCAGTGACCGGTACACCTGCAGACAAGCAAAGGAAGGCAAACACCTTTTTTCTAACTACACTTTTTTATCTTGTTTGAGTCAGGGTCTCACTACATAGGGTAGCCTAGACTAGGAGAGTTTGAGGTCATCTTGACCTACACAAGGCTCAGTCGCACACACGAGGATTACTGAGCTGTCCACTCTGTGGTGTTTTTTAATGGTAGCCCTAACAAATAGAAAAGTTCCTCTCTTTGTCTTCATATACAGACACAGTAAATCTGAAGTCCTACTGAGAAACATCCCAAACAGGAGGCTCCCTGTAGCTCACTGACCTGCTAATCTTACAGGATGGAGGAGCACCAAGTTCAGTGAGCCTGTCTCAGAAGATATAGGAGAGAGACACCTCCATACACACCTATCACTCCTACACATGAGCACACCCAGGCACACATGCATGTGTGCACACACATGCACACTATTCAAGGGCAAAACAAAATGCATTGGGAGAGGAAGGAAGACTTTCAAAAACAGGACAGTAAGAGAGTGACTGTCACACAGGAGTTCATTTTACCCTAAGAGTATCTGGAAATTTCCATAGTGAAAGAAAACACTATGAATACTCTGACAACCATTTCCCAGACTCACCTGTGAATGCCACACTCTTCCTTTTCGAAACAGGTCTGGGGCTATGGAGTAGGCTTATCAGGGAAGAACACTGGCTGCTCTTGCTGAGTACCTGGGTTCTGTTCCCAGCACCCACTTGGCAGCTCACACTCATCTCTAACTCCAGCTTCAGGGGATCCCATGCCTTCATCTGAACACTCCAGGTACCAAGCATGTACACAGTACAAGACTTACACACAAGTAAAACACTCCCACACATAAAGCTAAAAGTAAAAAAACAAAAAAGGTCACAGAGGGACTGGAGAAATGGCTCAGCAGTTAAGAGCACATACCGCTTTGCAGAGGGTGTGAGTTTGGGTTGCAGCACCCACACTGGGTGACTCACAACCACCAATAACTCCAGCTGCAGAAGCTCCAACACCTGTGGACTCCATGGACACCTTTTGCCCACTGACAGGCATGTGTTTGGGTGTGTATGTCTGTGCAGGAGTGGGTGTGGGCATATGCACATACTCATAATTTTAAAAAGTAAAAATATATCTTTGACAATGAAAAATTCCTTAAGCAGTCAGGCAAAAGGGTCAGGAAAAGCAAGGTGTGGTGGCACACACCATAATTTCAGTTCTGAGGTGGGGAGATTGCAGGGAGAGCACAGTGGGTTCTAGTGCATCCAGGCTACAGATCAAGATCCTACCTCAAATAAATAAATAAATGAAAATTGTCATAACATCTCTAATACAAAGTGCTGCATCCACATGCAGGGTGACAGACATCCATGGTCAGGAGAACACTGCATGTACCAAGAACTATACAAACATACAATATGTGTGTTTGTATAGTTACCAAACCAGATACCACATACAACACACATATGTTAATAGGGCTGTATATACACATGCATGCATTTTTTGTACTCTATAATTGATCCTAAAAACAAATGTGTATTACAGATGCTCTTTGCATTCCTTTTTGCACAAGGGGAAACTAAGGCACAGAAAGATTCAGGGTGTGAGAAAGGTGAGGGAAAGTGAGCTTGTCATCACCAAGTCGAGGACGCTGCCAAGTCCAGGTCTTCCTTGGGGCCAAACCCCCAGAATTGCTAAACTTTCCCCCACATCAGAAGGCAGCCCCTGCTGCCGTCCCACAACATCAACAACAATATCTCATTTCGGTGTCCCGGAAGAGATCCTCGCCCATCCGTTACCAGATCGTGGAAGTCAAAAGAGATCAGGAGGTACTCAAGTCCCTCTCACCTTTCCCGAAGGAACGCTTTCACCGGATCTCCAACCTCTGCAGGCAAAAAGCCCCGAAACTACAACTCCCAGGATTCCTAGGGGCAGAAGCCCGGGGCAGAGTTTGCGCCATCGGCCCATATGCAAGTGACATTTCCTAGAGTCCTCAGAGTAACTGGCTTTGCTTTCTAGACCTCAAGCAACCGAAATCCTACCAAACATGCGGATTATACTTTAGTCTATCCCATTAAACATTCCCAGACTCAAACTTTCCCGTAGAAGTGCTCTGACCACAAAGTGTCTGGACTACATGTCCCAGAATTCTCTGTAAAGCTCTTTCCCCACCAGCTTACAATTTTCCTTTCAATAAACAGGTGGAAACTGGGCATGGTGGGCACTCCTGGCATTTCAGTGCTTCGGAAGATGAGGCAAGAGTCCTGCGTGGGTTACTATCTTAGTTGCTTTTCTACTGCTGTGAAGAGACACCATGACCGTGGTAACCACTATAAGAGAAAGCATTTAAATAGAGGTTTGCTGTTCAGAAAGTCAGAAAGCAGACTGGAATGGTCCTGGAGCAGTAGCTGAGATCTTTACACCTGACCCATAGGCAACAGGCAGAGAGAAATATTGGGCCCTCCATGAGCTTTTGAAACTTCAAAACCCACCCTCAATGACACACTTTCCCCACCTTCCAACCCTTCTGATTCTCAGACAGTTCCACTCCTTGGTGACTAAGTCTTCAAATGTAGGAGCCACTCTCATTCAAACCACCATAGTTACATAAGGAGAGCATGTCTCAAAAACACAAGAAAAAAATCATCAGGTTGTGCCTGAATTAACTTTTCTCTTTTTTTTCTGTTTCACACACTGATCCACACACTGGGATGGCTATACATGGCTGCCAACTTGACTACATCTGGAGTTAATGAAAACGCAAGTGACTGAGTACACCTGGAAGGAATTTTTTTCTTTTTCTTTTCTTTCTTTTTCTAAAGATTTGGTATTTTATGTGCGTTGGAGTTTTGCCTTCATGTTTGTCTGTGTAAGGATGCTGGATTCCCTGGCATTCTCTAACAGGAGTTAAAGACAGATGTGAGCTGCCATGTAGGTGCTGGTAACTGAACCCAGGTCCTTTGGGAAGGGCAATCAGTGCTCTTAACCACTGAGTCATGTCTCCAGCCCAGGGATTTTTTAATTGGATAATTTGAAGGAGAAGTCTTACTTCTAATCCAGATCTTTTGAGGTGGGAAGATCCACGTTTAATCTGGGCTGCACGTTCTGTGAGCCTACATAGAGGACACGGAGGAGGAAGCTTGCCCTCTGCCTGCTTGCTCTCGCTCTCACTACCAAGCCCTTCACTGCATTAGAGCCGACTTCTTCAGGATTCTGCTGTCTACTGAAGACCAGCTGAGACAGCCATCCTTGTGGACTGAGCAGCTACTGGATTCTTGAACCTTCCATTGGTAGACAGCCATTGTTGACTAGCTGGACCACAGCCTGTAAGTCACTCTAATAAATCTCCTTTCTATATAGATTAGATACATTCTATAAATTCTGTTCCTCTAGAGAACCCTAATGCACAAGGTGTGGTGGTTTGAATGAAAATAGGGTCATAGGGAATGGCACTATTAGGAGGTGTGGCCTTGTTGCAGTGGGTGTGCATTGTTGAAGGAAATGTGTCAGGTCTCAAATGTTCAAGCTGGGCCCTGGGTGGCTCACTTGCTCTTCCTGCTGCCTGTGGATCCAGATGTAGAATTCTCAACTTCTTCCCAGCACTATGTCTGCCTGTGTGCCACCATGCTTCCTGCCATGATGATAATGGACTGAACCTCTGGAACAGTGAGCCAGCCCCAATCAAATGTTTTCCTCATAAGAGTTGCCGAGGCCATGGTGTCTCTTCCCAGCAATAAAATTCTAAGGCACACAGTTGTTGTGGAATATTATTTTAAGATGTGTTACATTTGTTTATGCTGTGGACTATTTGTTTAATGATGCAAAGATATGTTGCATTTGTTTAACTCTGTGAAACTGTGTTATTTTGTCTGCCTGAAACACCTGAACAGCCAATAGCAAGACAAAAGAAAGGATAGGTAGGGCTGGCATGCAGAGAGAATAAGTAAGAGGAGAAATCTGGGAAGGGAGATCAAGAAACGGGAGTGAGAAAAGAATGCACCAACAGCCACCCAGCCAGACACAGAATAAGAAAGAAAGAAAGAAAAGATATACAGAAAGGTAAAGGCCCAGAGGACAATTTAAGAAAAGCTGGCAAGAAATAACCCAAGCTAAGGCTGGGCTTTTGTAAGTAAGAATAAGACTCTCTGTGTGTGATTTATTTGGGAGCTGGATGGCAGGTCCCCAAAAGACCAAAAGAGTTAAGAGTAAAAAACAAGTACACATGGCCTTATGAAAGAGAAGAAAATGAGCTATGTGGGCCCGAGAGGGCTCAGCAGTAAGAGCTCTTGCACCTTTGCAGTTTGGCTCCCAGTACCCACATGGTGACATCTCAAAGAATGCCTTTAACTCCGGTACCAGGAGATCTGCTGCCCTCTTCTGGCCTATGTGGGCACTGCACACACAGAGAAACATACATAATTAGAAATACATCTTTTTTTAAAAAAAGAAATAATGTTTCTTTTTAAGAAACAAATAATGATAATAACAATAATAATAAATGAGATATTTGAGTTTGACTGAGTTAAAAAAAAAACTATACAAGCCTACATTTCCCCGTTCCCAAGAAGCAGACTGCTCTGTGACTTGACTGCTCTCAATTTATGGTGCCTGCCTAAGGCACTTGATTGGTCTAATAAAAAGCTGAACGGTCAATAGCTAGGCAGAAGAAGGATAAGTGGGGCTGGCAGGCAGAGAGAATAAATAGGAGGAGAAAAAAGAAAGAAGAAAGACTAAGAGGATAAAGGAAAAAGAGAGGGACATGCGGCCGGAAGCTACGCAGCTACCAGACAGCCATGGAGACAGCAAGAAAGTAAGATATGCAGAAGGAAGGAAAGGTAAAAAGCCCCAAGGTAAAACATAGATGAAGACTAAATAGGTAAAATTATAAGAGCTAGCAAGAAACGAGCCCAAGCTAAGGCGAAGCATTCTTAACTATTAAGTCTCTGTGTCATGATTTGGGAGCTGGTTGATGTTCCAAAAGAAAAAGCCTCTGTTACCACATCTGGCTTGATGTGGGCTCTGGAATCCAAACTTGGTCCTCATCCTTGCATGGCAACCCATTTCCCCATGAAGCCATCTCCCCAAGCCTCATTTTCTTTTCTTCTAGCCAAAAGCCTTCTGAAAGTGTTGAACTTAATTTCTGCTTGGTATCTGAACTAATCCCTTGTCTGCTTGGGTACTGGTAGGCACACTCCCCACCTTCTAATTGGTTGATGTCACAGAGCCCAGAGTGACTTTTTTCACAGGAAACCAAAGTGTCCCTCTACACAATGAGATGTTGTCTCTATTTTTTATTCTACAGTCTTAGTCCACAGCAAGATCACACACTGGCGATTCTGCTAGCTTGACTCTGACTGCATTGTTGAAAAAATGGTTTCCATCTCTCTACATCATGGTTAAGGATCCCTTCCAGGCACAGAAGCAATCCAGTGTCTGCTCTGATCTGAAGGAAAGATCTGGGGACCAGAGGTGAGTCTTAGTTGGTAGAGTGCTTGCCCGCATACAGAGAGCTTGGTTCCTAGTGCCACATGCATCCAGCACAGTAGTGTGTGACTGTACTCTCAGAACTCGGGAAGCTGAGACAGAAGCAAGGTCATCTTAGGCTACACAGTGAGTTCGAGATTAGCCTGAGATACTTGAAAATTTATCCCCAAAATTTAAATAAGTAAGCAAACAAATAACACATGAAGCAACTAACTGCACCTCAGAGAACTCAATCTCTTGTATGCATATTCATTACCATCTTCATCATGCATATTCATTAGTATTCACTCTTATGCATATTTGTTATTCTCTTGATTCATGAATATTCATCATTCCCTTCACTCATGCATATTCATGACAGCAGCAGCCTTTCATTAGTTCCAATTTAGAACTCCACTAGGTATTTTGGCAGATTTTTGAATTTTAATGTTTTCTCAACTAGAACAACAAAGAGAAAAATACTGCATGAGACTTTTAAAGACATCTCAGGAAGCCCTTGTGATAACAGGTCTGCAGAGACCAGCAAGCACTCACATGAATTTGAAAATGGGTGGGGATGGGGCTCAGTGGCAGAGCACTTGCCCAGGCATTAGGCCTAGGTACAATTCTCATAACTACAAAATTAATGAGTAAATACAAAATAGAATACAATGATTTTTTTGTAACAGAGAAAAACTAGACCCTCTTGTTAAATTTGTAGCTCTTTCAAGAATCCTCAGATGAACATGGCCAGATATGGTACCTTTAATCCCAGCATTTGGGAAGCTGAGGCAGATGGATCTCTGTGAATTTGAGGCTAACCTGGTCTACATGGCGAGTTCCAGGCCAGCCAATGCTACATAGAGAGATCATGTCTCAACAACAGAAACAGAACCTGATGAATATAGCTCTCACCCCTCCCTTATCAGAGATGGAGACCGTCACAGAGATCCACAGCTGGTCAAAATGCAGAGAATTAGTGACCACAGCTGTCCATCCCCACGAGATACATCTACTACACAACCCTGCACCTGAGGCTCTGGGAACATCACAGAAGATTCTAAGAACAAGAAGACAAGGATACTTTGAGAGAGTATCTTTGAGACATGGGCAGCTGCACCCATGAAATCGCAACAGCTTTGTCATCTGAACAAGATGAGCACAATGACAACACCAGCTGATATCCTAATGTGAATTAGGAAAATTCCACAAGACCCCAACCCCAGATGAAGAGCTATAGGCAGCCAATAACTGCTGACAGAGGGAGAAACAGTTTTCTCCAGGGTTGAGCCACCCTCTCCCCACCCCCATAGGTTACCCAATCCCAAGTGGCCAGCCTTAGACCCATATACATAGGATCAACACTAAAATACAACCCCAGTGCTCGATACTGAGGTTGTATTTATATATGCATATATAACAATAATAAAGAACGGGGGCAGGGGGAGAACGGACCCACAGAGACAGCTGACCCAACTTCGTGGGAGCTCATAAACTCTAGACTAACAGCTGGGGAGCCTGCACGGAAGCCACCTAGAGCTAGGCATGTGGGTGATGGTTTGTTTGAGGGGCCCTGGCAGTAGGACCATGATCTATCTCTGGTGCATGAGCTGGCTTTTTAGAACCCATTCCCTGTGGTGGGATGCCTTGATGCAGGGGTGATGGGCTTGGTCCTGCCTCAACTTGATGTGCCAGGCTTTGTTGACTCCCCATGGGAGGCCTTGCCCCTTCCAAGAAGGGGATGGGGGGAACTTGGGGGAGAGGGAGTGGGAGGTGTGGAGGGAGGAAGAAACTGTAGTTGATATGTAAAATGAGTAAAAAATAAAGTTTTTTTTTTAAAGAATCAGATAACTTTTGCAAGATGATTTTGCAAATTGGGAAACTACAAAAAGAATGTGTAGCCAGTGGTATGCACCTGTGGCCACAGCTACTTGGCAGTAAAAGACAGGAGGATTCCTTGAGCCTAGGACTGGGAGACCCATCTGGATAATACCTCTTATTTGAGAGGGTTTGTCAAATTCTGCATCTGCAGAGAAACAATAAGAGGACATCGTTATTTTTGTGCTCGATACTGTTTTTTTTTTGTTTGTTTGTTTTTGTTTTTGAGACAGGGTCTCACTGTGTAGCCCTGACTGGCCTGAAACTTTCAATGTAGATAATCTCAAACTCAGAGATCCTCCTGCCTCTGCCTCCTTGAGTGCTGGATCAAAGGCAAGCACAACCATGCCCCGCTCTTCTTTTGATCATTTTTATTCTCAGAGATAAAAGCTGCCAGGTCCCACATACCCTACAGCTGCTACAGAAGGCTGCAAGGCTCAGGGGCAGCTTCTCCCGTGGTGGTGGTGGTGGTGGTGGACGAGGTAGCCTGCAGTTCACTGGCATAAGGCTATGGCTTCTAGGTTCAGGAAACTGACTTGCATCTTGACCTCCAAGTCGATGCCCTGCCAGGTCTTGACGAAGTCCTCAAAGGTGATGCCCTGGTACGGCTGGCCCTCCTCCGGCGGCTGGTCTGACACTCTGGCCGCCTCCTTCAAGGCGCAGTGCGCAATGGAGTTGGCTACGGAGCGCACCCATGCACGCTCCACCTGCGTGTTCGCCGACAGCAGGTCCTCCACCACCCTTCGGTACTCTTGCAGCGTGATGAGCCCGTCACCGTCCTCGTCGTACAAATGGAAAAGGAAGCGCATCTTCTCCCGGCGGTACAGCTCCGCCTCCTCCTTGTTTAAGTGGGAGCGCAGCGGCTTGAAGAAGGCGATGATAGTCAGGAAGTCCTCGAAGGTAATCTCCTCCGCCAAGCCGCTGGTCCCCTTGCCCAGATTCCGATTGTCGAAGAAGGCGCGGATGATCCTGGAGCGGATCGGGTTGAATTCCAGGTCCAGGACGTTGTCGAAGTTCTCAGGCCGAATGGTGGGCTGGTCTCTGCTCAGCAGCCGGAATCTCTGGTGCAGCTGCTTGATCTGGTCCCAGTTGAAGACACTCTGATTCTGGAACCCCTCCTGCATCTGTGTCCACCAGAAATCGCTCCTGCTCTTGCGCTCCCACTCCCCAGACGAATGCGAGACACCCATGGCGCACCGTGGGCTCCAGACGATCTATCTCAGCTGCCCAGTGAAGGGGACCTGGATCCCTGTAGGCTCTCACCTTACTGCCATTCTGATTTATTAGGTCATCAAGGCATCCTCTGTTGGGGCAGGCCCGTCACAATCCCCGAGGCCTCTTTTCTTCCTAAGTTCAGTAAAATGAAGCTAATTGTAACATATATTATACATTCTACCTTTGGTTTTCCTAGGGCCTATCTGGGAAAGCACAGAGATGTGTGCCTTTGCCTTACAAAACTAAAGATGCTAGAACCGCCGGTAATTTCCAGAGTTCCGAAGGCAGGGGCGGGAGGATATCCTTGAGTATGAGGACAACCTGGTCTACACAGCTGAGTTCCAAGTCATTCAAGAGAGGAAGGAAGAAAGGGAGGGAGGGAGGGACAGAGAAAGGAAAAGAGGGAGGGAAAGAAGAGCAAATTAGAAATAAAGATGGAGAGAAAGAGTAAAGGAAAGAGAAAAAAGATGAAGGAAGGAATAAATGAAAGAAAAAAGAAAGAGAAAGGAGAGAGAATGAAGGGGGAAACATACTAGCAATAGCTAGGCTAATTAACATGGACAAGAAGTAAGTCCCAAACAATTGTGACAATGTTCGTGCTTACCTAACCTGTGACCAAACCCAAAAAACAAAAAACAAAAAACAAAAAAAAAAAAAAGAAGAAGTTTGGCTTTTCTAGGGTAGTGATATGTAAGTAACTTGTTAATAAACCACACGTCTTGATAGTCATGTATAGAAGGATAAGCCTCTCAGAAGTGGAGTTTTAGGAGTTTGTGAAACACGTTGTCTTTGCTGCTCTTCTATTTCTGCGACAAAACACCAAGACCAAAGCAGCTTGGGGAAGGAGGTTTATCTCAGTTGCATTTCCATATCACGGTCCACTGGCTGTCTCACATGAGGACCTACACTAATAACGGCAGCGTGTGACTCCCATCTAGAACCCCACCTTTGGGGTATGACATGGCCATCAATATCTTAGAATCAGAGAATCTCGTGGCTCTCATAAGATGTGGCTATTACCGTTCAGCGACCCTCTCCCTCCTGCCCCACCCGCACTGGCAGCTAGAGCAGGCAGGAGGTAAGAGGATGACTGGAGAGTGGACTCCGGAGCTCGGGATGCAAGGCTTGCGAGTCATCACCCACGCTCCTGTAACTTCAACAAACTCAAGCTGGGCTCTGTCAGGATCGTTTATCATGAGCTATTATGGGCCATGATGCAATTACAGCTTATAGCAATTGATAATTCAGATGTCAACCCACCGGAGGAATTACTTTTCCAATGGGGCAACCTGTCAGCAAGACTTATGGGCCACTAACTCTGAAAACTGTTACTTTCACTGTAATTTCACATGTGGAATAACAGCTTGATAGCTCCCCATTACTGTGCATATTAATGTAACGTGTACATACAGTCTCATGATTCCATCTCAGTCTTAAGGGCACACACATTTGTGGATAGTCAGGAAGAAGACTTATTTCTACATTATCCATCGTCCAGACTTTGTTCCATTTATGGAAAGAAATGCTGACGCCTGCTCTCTATCATTAGCCTTCAAGTGACAGAGTAGTTTGGCCAGATGAGTGTCCTTGTGGACAGATCATAAACAGAACTTTCACAGACAAATTGCAGGTGTCTGGCCTTGTTATGTCATAGTCCTTCAAGAGATCAATAGCATCTATGCGGTCCTAGGCTTCCTTCATCAGCACCTTTCTATTCTGATTCAAAATAGCAATTAACACTTTGTACCAGCTTTGGTGCAGTAGACTGTTTTCCTTTAGGTCCTGAGATTCGGGTGATGAGAAAGGCTGCTGGCTGACAACTATGTCCAGATACTATACCTCTCACTTAAGAAATGTAAAACATAGTCTTTGCCTTCTCCTTAGATCTCTCAGTGGTTTAGTTTTCTTCCTTTGTAACCTGTAGCAGCCTCTTTAAGAGAGGCTGGAACCTCCCCACAGCTGCAGCTGCAGCTGGGTGCAAACTAGCGGGTAATTTTGTTAGGTGTCTGCAAAGAATGCCTGTGTCCCTGAGAATCTGAGAATTTTCCTTGTAGTCTTTGTTTGTTTGTTTTTATTACTAACAAGTCGCTAATGAATGGAGGTATTATACACTTGGGATTTTTGTACCCGTGAGAAGAATAAGAATATAGAGATAAAAATAAGAATGCAGAAGAGACAAGATTGGAAGAATAGGAATGTAGAATGTAGAGTAAGAAGAATGTAGAAGGTAGAAGAATAAGAAGGTAGAAGATAGAAAAGAATGTTAGAATTGGGACAGAAAATAGAGCTAAGAAATTATAGACAATTAGGACAAGAGAATCAGCATTAAAGAGGAAACAAAGCCAATGACCCTCAGATACTGTGTGAAGTTGTCATAGAAATCTTTCAATCCCCGCTCCTGGGAAGCATTTTCTCAAAGCAGCCCTGGATAGGGGCCGAGAACTGGTCTTTACAGGACTTGAGTGGGATTCTTTGTTCTCTTGTAGCCTTCTCCATCAGGAGCTAACAGAACAGACTCCCCAGGAAGTCACTCTGCACTCTCTCGGTCCTGGCCTGTCTGTGGAGTCTGTCCACTTTAGTTCTCTGCCTAGGAAGTGAGATGGAAGGGACTTCAGAATGCAGTGGTCTTTATCTTCACGGTGTAACGACGAGATGAAATGGGGGGGGGGGTCGCGGAGTGGGAGGCTCCGGGAGTGGGAGGGGTCAGAGAGTGGGAGGGGCCGCGGAGTGGGAGGGCCCAGGGAGTGGGGGAGGGGGGTGTCAGGAGTGGGAGGGATCCTCTCAAGGTACAGTGAACACAGGATAGGGCTTCAGCCTCCCTGGCTAAGATATCATGATCTTTAGACGCCCTCTGGCCCAATCATTCCTTCAGATGATCCTAAAATCTACTCTTCTCTAATTACCACATCTACCAGTTAGTAGAGTGCCTGTCTAGCACAAACGAAGCCCTGAGTTTGAGCCCCAGAGCCCCAGAAACTGAGCATGGTGGTGCAAGTCTGTAATCCAGGGGTAGAGAGAATTACAAGTTCAAGGCCATCCTTGGCTACCTAGTGTTTTCAAGACCAGTTTGGGTTACATGAGACTCTGTCACTAAAAATAAAAGTAAAATAAAAAGTTGTGTGTATGCCTGTGTTGTTCCTTTGCTAACCAGGAAGGGTGAGTTATAATTAATTGTGAACAAGTTCCAGCAGGTGGCGATAAAGCATCTCGTGGAAGCTGGCTTTTGGCTTCTACTCCACAGCTTTTGACAATAGGAAAGGCCTCTTTCATCCTATGTCAAAAAAAAAAAAAAAAAAAAGACCACACGCCCTCCCATCTTCATTCACAAAGAAATGCTTTCTTACCAGACACAGGTAACCCTTCCCTCCAAATTCCTAGATACAGCTAACATGGACTGTATTTGGAGTTTCTTTTTCAAAGATTTTTTTTTTTTTTGAGACAGGGTCTCATAGCCCTGGCTGTACTGGAAGTCACTATATAGACCAGGCTGGCCTCGAACTCACAAAGAACCACTAGACTCAGCCTCCCTAGTGCTGGGATTAAAGGTGTGAGCCACCACCATGCCCATCTCTCTTGTTTCTTCTTTATATTTATCTGTTTGTATCTGTGTGTGTGTCATATGTACAGTTCCAGGGATGCCAGAAGAAGATTTAGGAGCCACTGAAGTTAGAGTGAAAAGATTGTGAGCTACACCAATGAGGGTGCTGGGAACCAAACTCAGGACCTCTAGACAAGTAGCCAGTGCTCTTAATGGAAGCACTTCTTTGGCTCATGGTGTTTTGTATTGGTTTCAAAAAAAATAGTTATTTGTTGTAGCAAGTCTTCCTCTGTACCACCAGCTCCCAAAGAATGACACAAAGACTTATTAATCATGAATGATCAGCCTTAGTTTAGGCTTGTCCCACTAGCTCTTATGACTTAAATTAACCCATTTATTTTCATCTGCGTTCTGTCTTGTGGCTTGTTACCTCATCTCTCTTTACTGCTCATGCTGTTTCCTCCACATCTGGCTGGTAACCCCACCTCCTTCCCAGAGTTCTCTCTCTCTCTCTCTCTCTCTCTCTCTCTCTCTCTCTCTCTCTCTCTCGTCTCCTGCCTAGCTATTGGCTGAAGGCTTTTTATTACCTCAGTCGCATTTTCACACAGTGTTCAAATATCCCACAACAATTTATCATTTTTCTATGTTTATGTGTGTTTTTCTTGCATGTATGCACATGTATGCCTGGTGAGCTACCATGTGGGTGCTGGGAATTGAACCCAGCTCTTCTGGAAGAGCAGTTAATGCTCTTAACCATTGAGCCATCTCTCCAGGTTTTGTTGTCTGGCTTGGTCTCCCATACCCCAGGGAACTCCTGATCCTCCTGCCTCCACCTCCTGAGTGCTGGGGTCATAGACAGGCACCACCACACCCAGCACTTAGCCAATTGTTCACCATACCCGACCGGATTTGTTGAATTACAAATTTAAATCCACAAGTCTTTTCTTTGGCACGAATCACCATATGTTAAGGAATGCACAATTACCATTAAGAATCACCACGAAGAATGCGAGTGGGCAGAAATTGCAGGGTGTGTGTACCTGCCAGTCAGGTACCTGCCAGTCAGCTGTGGTGCGGCTGCAGTTGGTTGTTACTGCTTCGGACATTTCCTCAGCATAAAATAAACAATTACTCTAACCCCGTGACCCGTTACCTAGGTATTTAAATTGTTAAAAATCCTGAGATAAAATATCAACTCTACTTCACACCTGTCATGATGTCATTAGGTCAGAGAGCTCGTGATCTCAACCCTCTGGAGGTAGCCACTATTGGAAGGGTCAGGAGTTCAAGATCAACCTCAGCTACACAGGGAGAATGGGGCCAGCCTGGGCTACCTTAGATTCTGTCCCCAAGATCCTCTCCTCAGTTCCCCCACAAAAAAAAAAAAAACCAAAAGTTGTCAAGGTAAGAAAACTGGAAATTATTGTGTTATTGTGGCAAAGGAAAGAGTGAACCTCTTTCATTTTGTTGTTTATCATTTGTCTGGGAGGCTTGCGTGTGTGTGCGCGTGTGTGTGTGTGTGTGTGTGTCTGTGTCTGTGTGTCTGTGTGTATCTATGTGTGTGTATGTCTGTGTATGCCTATGTGATTATGTCTGTGTCTGTGTCTGTGTGTGTGTGTGTATCTGTGTCTATATGTATGTCTGTGTGTGTGTCTGTGTATGTCTCTGTGTGTCTGTGTCTATGTGTGTGTCTGTGTGTGTTTGTGTGTCTGTGTGTGTATACATCTGTGTCTTGTGTCTATGTCTGTTTGTGTATGTCTGTGTCTGTGTGTATGTCTGTCTGTGTCTATGTGGTCATCTTTCAAGACTCTGTTCTCAAACCTGACAGTGGTGTCACACACCTTTAATCCCAGCACTTGGGACACAGAGGCCAGCCTGGTCTACAGAGCGAGTTTCAGGACAGCCAGGGCAACACAGAGAAACCCTGTCTCGAAAAACCAAAACAAAACAAAGAACTCAATTCTCTACCATCACATGGGTCCAGGGATTAAACTCATGGCACTGGAATTGGCAGCAAGCATCTTTACCCATCAAGCCATCTCTCTGCCCCCAAGTTTGCTGCTTTAGCTGATGATACAACATCCATCACATGTGACCCCCAACAGCACTTGACTTTTGGGGAACACTTAAGATTCAGCCATCACACCAAGCTATGATGTGGACTGAGATGTACCCCAACCCTGCAGTCGGCACTGAGAGCTTCCACTGGGCCTCATGGTGTTCTGTAGGCCAAGGGCTGTGAACTCAGGTTACACTTGAAATGGGTCTCCTTTATTTATTTTATTTTTGAGTGTAGCCCTAATTGGCCTGGAAGACTCTGTAGACCAGGCTAGCCTTGGACTTGCTGAGATCTGCCTTCCCGTGCCTCCCAAGTGCTGGGATTAAAGACATGTACTACCATCCAGGCTGTCGGGGACCATCGCCCCAACATAGAAACTGGTGTTTTTCCCCAAGTGTGTCCCCGGAGATGCATGGAAGGAAACAGGCTTTCACACCATTACAGTTTTAAAGGCCGCTTCAGACTTCTCCTTACAGCGTGACCTCGCGTTTATTTCTCCCTATCCCAAACCATTTCTCCTCTGAATGCTCTCTCTCCCTAGAGGAATTTTTCTATTCCTTTATTCCTTTTTTCCGGGGCACCTCCCCCAGCACCCACACACCTGCATTCTTTCACCAGCTTTGGAGATAGCCACTTCTCATGGAGCAATCTACAAATGAAAAGGAAGGCTGGAGCAGAACCTTCATCTATTGTCTTTCTAAATTGTCGGCCTTCAGCTACGCAGCTGCATGGCGTCCTCAGGCTGGCAGAGCCCACACCAGGCTTTATTATTATGTAATTATTTTGTGTTTATGAGGGTTTTGTCTGTGATCCATGTGCATGCAGTACCCACAGAGGCCAGAAGAGGGAGTAAGATTTCCCTTAACTGGAATAACACATGATCTTGAACTGTTACATAGATGCTGGGAATTGAATCCATGTCCTCTGGAAAAATAACCAGTACTGTTAGCCACTGAGCCATCTCTCCAGCCCATAATTTAAAAAAGAAAAACCTCAAAAGATAAAGAAAGAGTAGAGGATGGTGAGCACCATGATTTGACCCCCAAGGTCTTTCCAGGTGATCTTAGTGGGGGAAGACTGTCATCCCAGCATTTGGAAGTCTAGGGCCTGGAGGATCGTGAGACAAAAGTAGCCTAGGCTACAAGGTGAGGCTTTCTCAGTGCTGGGGAGAGAGCCCAAGTCAGAAGTGTTAGCCCTATGAGCATGGCCACCTGAGTTGGATGCTGACACCACATTGAAAGGGAATGATGGTGGTAGGCGTTGTAATCCCTTCACTGGGGAGGTGGAGACGGCCAACCCCTGAGGCTCACCAGTCAAGTGGTCTAATTGTGAGCTCCAGAGTCAGTGAAAAAGTTTGTCTTTTTAAAAATTATTTTTTGCATTTATTTATTCATGTGTGGACCTGAATGAGGGAGGTAACCAGTTCTCTCCTTCTATGATGTCATGTCTGGGGAAGGTAGTCAGATCACTGAGTTTGGTGGCAGGTTTTACCCACTGAACCATCTCAGCAGCCTGAGAGAGTGTGCATTAAAAAAACAAGGTGCTTGAGACAGTTGTGGTAGCAGAGGCCAGCCTGGTCTACAGAATGAGTTAGTTCTAGGCCTGGTCTGCATAGTGAAATCCTGTCTCAGCAATCCAACAAACAAGGTGCATGCTGCCTGAAAAGGAAAGATACCAGTTGTTAACCTCTGATTTCTGTGCAGACATCTACATATGGCATATACACCAGCACGCACATGTGTGCACACACAGACACACACACACAGAGACACACATACACAGTTCTCAGGAAGAAAGACTCTTAGCTACTGTAGGCAGAGTTCCCCCATCCTGGGAACCACTTCCAAATGCCACACAGAGGTTATATTAATAGTAAATACTCTGTTAATAGCTCAGGCTTATTACTAGCTAACTCTTACACTTAAATTAATCCATATTTCTATTTATGTTTTGTTGTGGCTCATGACTTGTTACACATTTTCTACACATCATGCTTGTTCTGCAGCTGGCCTACATCTCCCTGACTCCGCCCTTCTTTCCCCCAGCATCCTCAATCTGATTGCCCCACCTATACCTTTTACCTGGCTATCAGACAATCAGCATTTTATTAACAATGAGCATAATCCACAATAATTTCCCCTTTTTGTCTAATTAAAAAGGAAAGTTTTAGCTTTAACATCGTAAGATTACATATAACAAAACAGTTATTAAAAATTACAGTTACAATATTTTACATTGGTATGAATTTTAATTTTATTGATACATAATTTAAAATTATTTCTGTTATGCTGCATGCATTTTCTACTCTTGTTTGAAATACTATGTTTATGCTGTTCATTTAAAAATGTAAGTCATAATTAAAAGATGCTAGTTAGCAGCTAGACACTTATTTCAATCCTACATAGAGGAGAGGTTTATTTGTCCCCAAATGCTGGTAGATTATGATTCAGGATAGTACCAGAGTCCTGACAAGTTTTTCCATCCTCCCTCACTGCCATCCTATCTGTGACACAGTATGAGAAGCAGAAGCATGTGCGGTAACCTTGTCTCATACTGTCATACCCTCATGAGAACTAACCAGTACAATGACACAGGGCCTGACACACTTTGAGTGACAGCGAGAGCTCATTCATCAGGGTGGAATCCCCATGATGTAAGTCATTTGCATCCGTCCCATCTCTTGAGATTTGCACCACCTCAGCACCACCCCTCCAGCAAGCCTCCTGGGACCAACAACTGCATCCAGCCTATGGCAGACAAACAGCACTGGCCCCACATTGCTTAAAGAGGAGAGGGAGGTGAGTTTTGCACCTAGAAGAGTGTGCCACACCCCAAGCAAAGACCTTTTGCTGTGTATCCAAGATAATTCAAAGGACATCCCTAGTAGACATCTGTATGCCTTGGTTCATTCATAATAGCTTTACCCGCAAGAGCCAGCACATGGAAGTAGTACATGTATCCACTGATAGATAGATGGGCAAAACAAATGTGGTATGTCCATACAACAGAATATCACTCAGTCTTAAAAGATAAGAAAGCCAAGTGTGGCTGTAATCACAGCACTTGGGAGGCAGAGACAAGAGGACCATTAGTTCTGAGATCTCATACCAAAAAACAAAATGTTTGAGTTTCGGGACAGCCAGAGCTACACAGAGAAATTCTGTTTAAAACAAACAAACAAAACACTTGCGAAACAAAAACAAGGAAATTCTACAGATGTTAAAACTCAGATGAACCTTAACAATACTAGGCTAAGGGAATTGAGCCAGTCCCAAAAAGACAAGGAATCCGCAATCCTACCTTGGGTGAGGTTTGCAGTAGAGTTGGGGCCACAGAAATAAAGCAGTATCCAACTGCTAGGTACTACGGGTTCCCTGTCTTCTCCCAAACTTCAAAAGCTCACCCTCAAGTTCCTGTGTGGATGACATTGCTAGTGGGGCCTTTGAGTCATGAGGGCAAGATGAGGTCACCAGGACGAGTGTCCGTGCTTGTATCAATGGCTTTCTAAAGATGATAAATGGGGGGTGAGGGACGTAACTTAGTCGGTAGAGTGTTGGCCTGCCATTCATTAAGCCCTTGGTTCGACCCTCAACACTGCATAAGGCAGGTGTGGTGTCACACACCAATGATCTCAGCACTCCTGAAATGGAGGCAAGGATATCAGAAGTTCAAGGTCAACCTTGGCTATATCGTAAGTTTGAGGCCAGCCCGGGCTATCGTAGACCCTATCTCAAAAAAATAAAAATAAAAAATAAAAACAGAGGCCAGAGAGATGGCTCCATGATTTGGAGCACTTACTACTCTTGCAGAGGACCCAGGTCCTGTTTCGAGCACCTGCATGGCAGCTCACAACCCTCTGTAGCTCTGGTTCCAGGGGACCCAAAGCTGTCGCCTGGCCTCAGGGGCACCACATATGCACATGTGTGTTGAACATACATACTTGCACATATGTATTACATGCATACTTGTAATAAATGTATTTGGTGCTATAGAGATGGCCATGGGTTAAGGACTTGCTGTGCAAGCCTGAGTACCAGAGTTCAAACCCCAAGCACCTACATAAAAAGCTGGACATGACTGAAATGTCTATAATACAGCCCTGGGGAACTCAGAGGAAGGAGTCAGTGAGCTTCAGGCTCAGCGAGAGAGCCTGTCTCAGAGTTCTGAAATAAGGAACAGTAAGATGTCTCCACCGGTAACCATGCTTGCCAAACAAGACTGATGAGCTGGGTTCAATCTCAGAGCCCATACAGAGGTGGAAGAAAGGAGCTGATGCCACAACTGACTGTCACACATACACTGTGGCATGGATGCACCCACACACATTTCTCTCTCTCTCTCTCTCTCTCTCTCTCTCTCTCTCTCTCTCCCTCTCCTCTCTCTCTCTCTCTCTCTCTCTCTCTCTCACACACACACACACACACACACACACACACACATCAATGTGGACTCTGATTTACCTCAGACAAGCTGGCGATAGCCATGTTTGTTTTTTCCTTTGGTAACTGAAAAGCTATCAGCTAGAAAGACAAAAGATGGAAGGCTTGGCTCTGGCCTTCATTGACTTGTAGATTGCCCGGGAAGAGGTGCTTTTGACTCCAAAGCTGGTAAGATGAAATGCAGGTAAGATGAAAAGCTGGTAAGATGAAATGGCTGACAGAATGTCCCCTGGAAAAGGAATATCAATAGGGAATTCCTCCTGAGTTGGGGGAGGGATTCAGAGTTTTTTGGTAGACAATAAACACGGGTAATGTTTGAGGACAGGAAGTCCTGAGACACCCTTGAACGATGATGGAGTGAAGTGTCTGATTCTTCCATGCGCCTCCGAAACACACTTAGGGCAAAGTACCAGGTTTTATGTTGGGGTGACAGTCCCCAACACATCAACAAGAATAAGACAGAGGACAATGTGATAGTACCCACCTCTGACCTCCACATGCATGCACACATGTGTGCACCTGCACCTACCCACATACATGTAAACATATATACTTGAATTACACACACACACACACACACACACAAATAAAAATAAAGGGAGAGGGACTGGAGATATAGTTCAGTGGTTAAGAGCACTGGCCCCTCTTCCAGAAGTCCTGGGTTCAGTTCTCAGCATCCACATGGCAGCTCACACTGTCGAACTTCTGTTCCAGGGGATGCATTAAGACAGAGAGCCAAGCCCTGTTCTTACGGCTTTCAGACTCCAGAACCACCAGCTAAGCAACCTCTGTGCTTTATAAACTACCCAGCCTGTGGCATTTTAGTTGTCATAACAGAAAATGAACTAAAGCACCATGGACTTGGGGGAGGGTGGTGGGAGAAAAGGGGAACTTGTCTTATGGGCCTGGGATTCCTCCTTTGAAAGATGGAACCTTCTGGATACTGGATGCTCAACACTGAGAACATACGTACACCACTGTGCTAATTTATAAGTTAAAATCTGCTCCGAGGAAGAAATATTGACGCTCCAAGCTGAGTGTGCGAAAACAACAAAAGAAAATATTGCCGCGCAACATACGTGATTCGTTTTCTGACGAGGGAGCGAGCTGAGTCCTCCACAAACAGTGTCACTGAAGCTAACATATGGGAACAAAGGAGACCGAGAGAAACGATGTGGGACTTGGGAGCTAACTTTTGAAAATTCATTACGATTACCACACGCTCAATTAGTGGAGTCGTTTGAAATAAGGAATCCTAAATATTTTTCAATCATTGTGTCAAAAAGACTTTTCAATTAACAAGTCTCCAATCCTTGTTTCGAGGCGGGGCGGTACATGAGCCTTTAATCCCAGCATGCTGGAAGCAGAAGCAGGTGGGTCTCTGTAAATTCCAGGCCAGCCTGGTCTACAGAGCAAGTTCCATGCCAGCCAGAGCTACACAGCAAGACCCTACCTTACAAAAGGAAAAATGAATTGGAGCAGGCTGCTGGGGGGGGGGAGCTGATGAGATGATTCAGTGGGTAAAAGGCTTGCAGCCAAACCTGATAACCTGAGTTCAATCCCCAGGACACACATGGTAGAAAGAAAGAATCTTCTCCCTTTCTATATCCTCTGGCCTCTACACACATACCTTGGCAAGCATTCACACACAAATTATATGCTTAATAAGCAAAATAAAATAAAATCATGGTTTATTAGGTGTGATGGTGCATGTAACCCCAGCACTGGGGAGGGTGAGGCAGGAGAATGCTAAGTTTGAGGGCAGCCTGGGTCTACCTAGTTAAGATTCTCTCCAAAAATCAAATCAAATCATTGCTGGGTCTAGCAAGATGGTTCAATGGTAAAACTCTTGCTATGTAAGCTTGGAGACCTGAGTTCAAATCCCCAGCACCCATAAAAAGCTAGGTTCAGGGTGTGCATCTGTAGTTCCAGCGCTCCTGTGGTGAGGTGGAGACAGAAAGGACTTCAAAGGCCACCTCAGCTGGCACACCACAGTGAGCAACAGAGGAAGTAGAAGACAAGGATGGCTAGCCACGATTGCCCCCTGACCTCCATGTGTGCACTGTTGCATACACACACACACACACACACACACACACA
>JAQHUG010000614.1:101535-113951 GCA_028555095.1 Dicrostonyx torquatus
TCTCTCTCTCTCTCTCTCTCTCTCTCTCTCTCTCTCTCTCTCTCTCTCTCTCTCTCTCACACACACACACACACACACACACACACACACACAGATATCAGTCATCTGCTTACCCTTTAGACCTTCATCCTTCAATTCTGCCACCTTCCACATTAGCTGCAAAAACCCAGTGCCCTTCCCAGCTAGTCTCCACTCCTCAAAGGGCCCAAGCTCCACCCTACCCAATAGGGACCTCCCCCAGCAGAGAGCCTGTGCTCTGGGAACCAGAGAAGCAGGATGAACAACGCGGAAGCCAAACAGGTTCTGGGAATTGAGGCCTGGTGGGAGGGGCAGAGGCCAGGCAAGAGGAGAGCAGGAGGGCCCAAGTCTTTGAGTGCCCACAAGAGCTCTATATCTCCATTAAAAAAAAAAAAAAAAAAAAAAAAAAGCACTCGTTTTAGATCTGGTGGGCACAGACCTGTAATCCCAGCACTTGGGGAGGGGGAGACAGAAGTTCAAAGTCATCCTTGGCTCCAGTGGAAGTTTTTGAGGCCAAATTGGCCTGCACAAGATCAGCCTAACACAGGGCTGGTAAAGTGCTTGCCACGCAAGCATGAGGACCAAAGTTCAATCTTCAGAACTCATTGTGAAAAGGGGACTGGGTGTGGTGTGTGCTGACTCGTGATCCCAGCATTGGGAAGGCAGAGACAGGCAGATGTCTGAGGCTCCATGGTGAATTCTAGAAGAAATAAGGGGACGACACCATGGTCTCCACATCCATGAGCGTGTGTGTGTATACACTTCTTCTGCACAAATGCACACGCGCGCACACACACACACAAACACACAGAAAGTAAATAAATGTAATAAAAATGTCTAGCCAATATGGTGTGCACACCTTTAACCCCAGCAGTCTAGAAGCAATAGCAGGTGGATTTCTGAAGTCTGAGGCCAGCCTGATCTACACATTGAGTTTCCTGTTCACCCTAAACTTGAACTACACAGTAAGTCTCCATTTCAAAAAAAAAGGAAAAAAGGGAAAATCTTTTTCGATATCATTGCCATAAATTAGGGTTAAACTCGACTCCCTCAAAATGAAAGGTGGGAGGTTTCTAGCACTGGAAGCGGTTGGAGGATGCCAACAGAAGGTCGCTCCAGGAGATCTGCTGAGTACGCGCAGCTTTTCCTGAGACTGCAAACGTCCTCTTTCTGATTTGGACAGCTGTGTCTGCTCATCGTGGCTTATCAACTTCAGGATCCTGTCCTACGACAGACACTGGCAGATAAAGGCACTATCTCCCCTGCTGACTGTCTTTCAAAGACATGGCTCCAAGGTCTTAGTCAGAGGCCAGTGGAAAACCTTCCCCTTACAGGGGTTGGGACAGAAATTGAAATTATAAGGCTTTTGTTGAGCTGAGGAGGTGACTCAGTGGTTGGGTGTGGTGGCACACATCTTTAATCCCAGCACTTGGGAGGCTGGAGCAGGTGAATCTGAGTTCAAGGTCAGCTTGGTCTACAGAATGAGTTCCAGGACAGCCAGGGCTATGTGGAGGAAACCCTGTGTCAAAAAAAAAAAAATGTTCATAACTGTTCTTTCAGAGGACCCAAGTTCTGTTCCCAACTCCCACAATTGCCTGTAACTCAAGCTCCAGGGCACATAGCGCACATGTGGCTTATGATCTTAAATAAATCTTAAAAAATATAAGGTCTGACCTGGGGAGATGGCTTAGTGGTTAAGAACAATGCCACTCTTCCAGAGGACCAGAGTTCGATTTCTAGCATACACATAGTGGCTCACAAACCGTCTGTAACTCCGTTCCTGGGTATTTGATGCTTTTTCTGTTTTCCACTTGATGCTCTTTTCTGGCTGTGTGTACACAGTGCAAGCCAACCCCCATCTATATTAAATGAGTGAATGAAGTATGTATATGTGTGTGGAAGGAGTGGAGGGTAGAGATATGGTATGTGTGATATATGTATGTATAGATGTATGTGAGTTGTGTGTGTGCACCTGTGGAAGAAAGCGTCTGGGCAAGGTAGGGCACCCTCTCTTCATCTTACGTCTTATGTTCAGGTCTCCCACTGAACCTGGAGCACACTCAATCAGCTAGGTCAGCTGCTCTGTGAGCATCAGGGGTCCTTCTGCCTCCGGCTGTCTGGCACTGAGCCACAGACACATGCTGCTGTGTCTTGCATGGATGCTAGTTGGTACAACCATAGTGAACACTTCATAGACTGGCCCATCTCCCCAGCCCTGTGCTTTTTGTTTTTGTTCTGAGACAGAGTCCCCTGGAGCACAGGCTGGCTTTGAACTCCTTAAGTAGCCGGCATGACCTTAAATTCTGATTCTCCTGCCTCCACCTGAGGACTGAAAGGATGCGCTGTGACACTCTGTCCACCCTCACCATCCCTGAAAGGGACAAAGGTATAGGAGCTGTCTGCTCTGTCAATTCCATCCCCCCCCCCCCACCTAAGTCACTAATTCAGGAACTTTCTCAAGCAGCCCTCGCGCTATCAAATCTCCATCAGTTCTAAGTATAGGTGTTGTGGAAGCAGGCGGTCCTCCATTTATTTAATTAGCATTTGCCAATGCCTTCTGGGGCACATCCTGTCTATTATGCTGTCTCTCTTCACCTCTGAGCTTGGCTGTGTGTCTGCATTGACATCTGTCCACATTGAATTGTGTCTTCTTGTATCTCTCTTTAACTTAAAAATACTTATTCATTTTCTGTGTGTACGTGGTGGGAGGTGTGTGCCCTGGGGTATGCATGGAACTCAGAGCACACCCTGCGGGTATTCTCTCCTCCCACCATGTGGGTCATCCGTCTTGGGGCCAGCACCTTTACCCATTGAGCCATCTTGACAAGCCTTCTGTATCTATGTATTATTTATTTATTTATTTACTTTGATTTTTTTTTTTTGAGACAGGGCTTCTCTATGTAACATGTGCTAGCACTCAATTTATAGACCAGGCTGTTCTCAAACTCACAGAGATCTGTCTGCCTCTGCCTCCCCAGTGCTGGGATAAAGGCGTGCACCACCACTGCCTGGCTTCTCTATTATTTCTTAAAGACAAGGCCTCATGTATCCCAGACTGGCCTTGGGGCCATCATGTCCAGTTTTATGCGGTGCTGGGGCTTGAACCTGGGACTTCCTTGATGCTAAGCAAATGCTTTACCAACTAGCCACAGCCCTAACCTGTCATTCTGCATCTTGTGTGTGATCATTTTTATTTCTCTCCCTTTCTTGATGCTCATTCATTCATTCATTCATCCACCCATTCATTCATTCATTCATTGTCCCAAACATCCCTAGAGGCTGCAGAGGCATCTCCAGTCCAATGGGAAAGATAAACAGCAGCCTGTCCTATGCAATCAGAGCTGGCAGCAGGAAGGTAGCAGGGAGATTCTGGAGAGGTGGTATTGTCAGGAGTTGGGGTCAGAGAAGCCTCGGGGGAGAGAGAGGATGGCTGGGTGTCTCGCCTGGAGATTCGATCCTGGCATTCCAAGCCTGTGTCTGTGTGGGTGTTGAGAGGTAGAATGGAGGAGCAGGGAAGGAGCAGGAATCCAGGGACCAACTGCAGACCAGCACAGAATTGGAGAGGAGGATACAAACAGACTGGCAAAATACACATCACCCCCAGAATCAAGGTTCCAGTCCCCTAATGTCTTCCTCAGCACCCAGGAGCCCGAGTCCCCACCCCTTATTCCAGCAGCCCCACCATGATTACCTTAAAGGAGGCAGCCCACGTGAAGGAGGGCGGAAGGGCGGGGGTGGAGGAATCTGGGATCCTGGCCAGGCTGGTAGCCGGGATGCCTGGGGATCAGCAGGGAAAACCAGCCGGACAGCAAGTCAGAGTGGCAGGAGCTGTCCTCGGTGTCACATCTCAGCTGCAGGCTGCCATGGAGATCCCCAGAACCTTCCTGCTCAGCCTCCTCGGAATAGGGCTCTACCTGACAGGTACCCACCTGCACTGAGTCCAGTGGGAAGAAGGGTCTGAGCCAGGACTCTTGGGTCTGAGGAAGGAGGGGCCTGAACCCTGGGTCTGAGGGAGGAGGACTGAGATGGGACCCCTGGGTTTGAGGGAGGAGGGCTGGGACCTGAACCCCTGGGTCTGAGGAAGGAGGGCTGGGGCTGAATTGCTGGATCTGAGGGAGGAGGCTGGGCCTGGACCTCTGAGTCTGAGGAAGGAGGGCTGGAACCTGGACCCTTGGGTGTGAGGGAGAAGGCTGGGACCTGAACCCCTGGGTCTGAGGGAGGAGGCTGGGCCTGGAGCTCTAGGTCTGAGGGAGGAGGGCTGGGCCTGGGACCCTGGGTCTGAAGGAGGAGGGCTGGCCCAAGAGACCTGAGTCTGAGGGAGGAAGCTGGGACTTGAGGAGGGCTAGAGGCTTGTTCTCTCTAATCTCAGGATGATGGAGACTATGTGTACATCCTTTCTCATCCCTCTGTACCCCCACATTGTCATCTCCTCTGACATGGGTCTTCCTTCCTCTCCCTCCCACCTTCCCACTTAGGGAATTTCTGGGGAACAATGGGGGCTTTCCCTGGAGCTGGCAAGGACCTTAGCTCTTTTTGGGGCCCTCTTCTCCTATTGGGACATACTCACTTGAGCATGAATGGGTCATGAGGGGAGAATTAGATATTGAGCAAACCTCTCATGAGTCTTAATTTGTGTGCACTTGCTCACCGTGGGACACAGCTTGGTATCTGGATGTGTCCCTGTGTTAGCACCCGCTTGTGCTTCTTTGTACCAGATTTCAACATCTGAGTAGCAGTGTGTGTGTGTGTGTGTGTGTGTGTGTGTGTGTGTGTGTGTGTGTGTGTGCAGGTGATTGCACTTTGTGGCTGGAAAGATGGCTCAGTAGGTAAAGATGCTTTCCACCAAGTCTGACAATCAGGTTTGGTCCCTCAAACCCATGGTGTAAAAAGAGAACTGACTCTTAAAAGTTGTCCTCTGACCTCCACACATGCAAGGGGTGGGGTAACTCATGCTCCCCTCCACACACTATAGAAAAAAAAAATGAGACAAAGTCTCACTGTGTAGCCCTGACTAGTCTGAAACTTTCAATGTAGACCAGGCTGACTGACCTCAAAATCATAGAAATCCACCTGTTTCTGCCTCCTGAGTGCTGGGATTAAAGGCATGCACCACCATGCTCAGCATTAATTTTAAAATTTCAAATTTTTTCGCATGGTGGCTCAGGGCTGTAATCCCAGCATTTGGCCAGCCTCAACTGAATTGTGAGTTCTGGGCCAGCCTAAGCTACATGAGATTGTCTCAAAAAAACAAAACAAAACAAAACAAAAACCCAAAAACATTCTTTCAGGGCTAGTTTCTCTCTTTCACTTTCTTTGAAAAAAAGAAAAAAGATGGGTATGTAATTTTGTACACACATGTCCACTGTTCCTATGCTATCTCTGTGGTTTGCATATCCATATCTGTGTGTATTTGGATATTAGGATGTGTTATTCTCTGCGTATTTGTTTGCATGTTTCTAAATATCCATGGTCTATTATGATTCTAAACCACTTTGATGGGTCATTTCTTTTCCTTACTCTTTTTGTCGTGTGTATGCGTATAGTATGTGCATGCATGCGTGTGGAGGTCTGAGGCTGGCACCCAGCATCTTCCTCCATTGCTCTCTGTCAAGTCATGAACCCAGACCCCCTGCTGATCTAGTCCAGCTGGCTCGCTTGTTCTGGGGACCGCCTCTCTGTCTCCCTCACACAAGTGTGATGGGTGGGTTGCCACACCAGGGGTCTGATCCTGGCGCTCACACTTGAAGACAAGCTTTACACCCCCCGACACAAGTCAGATTCCCAGTCAATGATGTCCTTCCTTTCTTCCTTTCTTCCCTTCTTTCTGTTTGTTTCTCTGTGTAGCCCTGGCTGTCCTGAAACTCACTCTATAGACCAGGCTGATCTCAGACTCAGAGACTCACCTGCTTCTGCTTCCTGAGTGCTGAGATTAAAGGCCTGTGCCTCCACCGCCTGGCAGATGGTGTCATTTCTAACTATATAATTGTGCTCTCTTTTTTGTGCATGTGATTTTCTCTCCCATGATTTTCAACTTAAAAAAAAAAGTCGGCTTTGTGGGAAGTGGGAGCAGAAGACAACTTGCAGGAGTTGCACTGAATGCTCTCCTTTCGTCATGTGGGTCCTGGGGATCGAACTCAGATGGTCAGGTTTGGCGGTAAGCACTTTTACCCGCTGGCCCTCTCTCACCTTCTGTGTCCCTTAGTCCTCTATCATTATGACACATGCAAAAATATGCAGACGTCAAAGCTTGTGAGTGAGATGGTTCCCCCTCTAAGTGGCTTTGTTGGGTCTAAGTGTGTCGTATCTATCCTTGAGGGATCTTGGGGAACATGGGCTGCAACCAGGCTGTTCTGCATGCATTATTAAATAGGAGGCTTGCACAGACCTGAGCTGACTGTGTCTATGTGAGACTGCACTCTTCCTACCTACACGATTTGGGGGTGTCTGTTGGGTGATGGGCAGAGCAGGAGGAAATCGGCTTCATCTCCTTATGCAAATGACTGACCATGGTGATGACACTACTTTCTCATGGTGACATGAGACACAGCAGCCTGGTGTGTATCTGGAGCCCTAGGTCCTGTGACAAGTTCCCCCTGACCTGCTAACACACCCCATCCCTCTCCTAGGCTCCCAAGCCCTACAGTGCTATAGCTTCGAGCATACCTACTTCGGACCCTTCGACCTCAGTGCCATGACATTCCCCAGTGTTTCCTGTCCTCAGGGGTGCTCTGAGGCGATGCTGTTGCTGGATACTGGTGAGGATCTGAGGGCAGCAAAAGAGGGGTCAGAGAAGGGAGGGAGAAGAGAGAGGAAGAGATAAGGGAAGAGAAAGGATGGAGGGCGATGGTGGTCCAAGCCTGAGATCATGACATTCAGGAGGTAGATGCAGGAGCACTGTGGTTTTTTTTTGTTGTTGTTATTTGTTTGTTTGTTTGTTTGTTTTTGGTTTTTCGAGACAGGGTTTCTCTGTAGCTTTGGAGCTTGTCCTGGAACTAGCTCTTGTAGACCAGGTTGGTCTCGAACTCACAGAGATCCGCCTGCCTCTGCCTCCCGAGTGCTGGGATTAAAGGTGTGTGCCACCATTGCCCAGCCAGCACTGTGTTTTTGTGGCCAGCCTGGGCTACATGGCAAGACCTGGTTAGAGGGAAAGAGAGAAACAGGCATGGTGGCATAAATCCAAGCACTTGCATTCCTTGGAAAGCAGAGGCAGGAGGATCACAAGTTCAAGGTCATCCTTGGCTAACCTTAGACCATCCAGGGGCTATCTGAAACCCTGTCTCATAAAAACAAAGAAACAAACCGGGGCTGGTAAGACAACTCGGTGGCTAAGAGCACTAGCTGCTCCTCTAGGAGACCCAGGTTTGGCTCCTAACACTTAGATGTAGCCCACACCCACTGTAACTCTAGTTCCAGGTGATCTAACACCCTCTTCAGGCCTCTGTGAGCACTGCATTGTACTACATATAAACTAAAATTAATAAAAAAAAAATCTTGGGGCTGGAGAGATGGCTCAGAAGTTAAGAGCACTGACTGCTCTTCCAGAGGTCCTGAGTTCAATTCCCAGCAACCACATGGTGGCTCAAGGCCACCTATAATGAGATCTGGTGCCCCCTTCTGGCATGCAAGCATACCTGGAAGGAATGTTGTATACATAATAAATAAATAAATCTTAAAAAAAAATAAAAAAATCTTTAAAAACAACAGAGAGACTGCGAGAGCTGAAGGAAGAGAAGGGAAGAAGGAGGGGAGGAGAGAAGAGAGAGGGGGAAGAAAGGGACAGGGTAAATAAGGAACATAAAATGAAGAAGGAGGATAAGAGGTGAGGGAAGGACAGAGATGATGGAAACATGAAATGGGCACTGGGCAGAAAGAAAAGTAAAGAAAAACAAAACACGATAGCAGAGGGCAGAATGGAAGGAGGGAGGAGGCAAAACTGAGAGGAGACAAGCAGGAGGGAGAATTCACTCCAGGTCTGATGGTCGCCCCAGGGTACCGCTCCCTGGTGACAATCGTCCGGAAGGGATGCTGGACCGGCCCCACCACTGGCCCCATGCAGTCCAACCAGGACGCGCTGCCGCCCGACTACGCGGTGGTCCGTGGGTGCGCAACGGACTTCTGCAACACCCAACTCAAGAACCACGATACCCTCCCTAACCTGAGTCAAGGTGTGCGGGGGGGGGCGGGGGGTTGGAGGGGCGGAGGCGAGACTAGGGAGACAGGGCGTGACTGGAGAGACGGGACAGGACTGGAGAGATATGGGTGGGGTGGGAGAGATGGGGGATGGGACTGGAGAGGTCGGAGGTGGGGCTGGAGAGGGCGGGGCGGGGCTAGAGAGGTGAGGCCGGGGCGAAGAGGTGGGGGCGGGCTGGAGTGGCGGGAGGACTCCATTGAGTGCTGCTCAGGCTGTGGGATGCCAGGTTCCTCTTTGGCATGAGCAGATGCAGTAAGCAGCCAGCACTGCAGCCCGGAGTGACCTATCTAACTACAGGTCTAACGTATCTACTATTTTCTACAAGCACCTGACCCACCGACGCTCAGTGGCACCGAGTGCTATGCCTGCTTGGGGACCCGCCCCGAAGACTGTTCCCCTGAGAGGTCCCGAAGGGTCCAGTGCCACCAGGACCAGAGCGTCTGTTTCCAGGGCAATGGCCGGATGAACATTGGTGAGGGGCTGGAACGGTGGGATGGCCTGGGATAGAGATGTGGAGGCGCTGAAGGCCTGAAGGCAGAGACACCAGAGAGGCATAGGCCTCTGTGGCCTTGGTCTGAGGGAGGAGGTATGGCTCCTGTCTGAAGGAGGCAGAGGCACGGCTCTGATCTAAGGGAAAAGGCCTATAGACTGAGGGAGGAGGTCTGTTGTGCTGTGAAGGAGACATGGCTCTGGTCTGAGGGAGGAAGCTTGTCTGTATTCTGAGAGATGTGGCTCTGGTCTACAGAAAGACCTAAGATGTGTCACAGGACGCAGGCCTACCCCCGCAGCCCTCCCGAGGCCTGACCCCTCCTCCCTGTCCATCCAGGCAACTTCTCGGTGCCCGTGTACATCCGAACCTGCCACCGGCCCTCCTGCACCACCATGGGCACCACCAGCCCATGGACATCCATTGACCTGCAGGGCTACTGCTGCGAGGGCCACCTCTGCAACAGGGACTCGGTGACACAGACACTCCCTGGCATCACATCCCCAGCCCCTCCCCGGGCTCCCAGAATTCTGATCTTGCTGTTTGTTGCTCCACTACTGGCCATCGCTCTGGGGGGGTCCCTTGGGCTCCCCGCATAGAAAGCGCCTCCAGAATCGCTTTGCTTCTCACCACTCCAGCCCCTAGTGTGGGTTCCCTTAAAAATGACATCAAAATAAGAACCTCACTCCTCCCCCTCTCCAGTCACAGCCCTCTATCCATCCTTCTTTACTGCCACTGCCACCACCTCTTGAAGTCCCATTTATCTGGGAGCTAATCAGAGCATTAAATGAGGCCCCTCAAAATCCAACCTGGCTTCAACAGAGCCACCCCTGCTCACCAAGCCTTCAATGAGCTCTTTTGTGACACCTCACAGCCAAACCACGCCACTCACCTTAAAAACATATTTCTCAAAAGGGTGATGGTAATCTCAGCACCCAAGAGACTGAGGCAGGAGGATCACTACTTTAAGGCCAAGCGTGACTACACTACAAGTTTAGGTCCAGCCTTGATCTACACTGTGAGACCCTGGCAGGCAGTGGTGGGTGTACATCTTTAATCCTAGCACTCTGAGGCAGATGCAGGTGAATCTTTGAGTTTGAGGTCAACCTTGTCTACATAGTGAGTCCCAGGACAGCCAAGACTACATAGTGAGACCCTGTTTCAAAAGAAAGAAAGAGGAAAGGGGGAGGGACCCTGCTTTTCAGTATCTCTGAAATAGAACTGACATCTAAGAATGTCAACCCAGCAGTCCCACTCTCGGGTCCACCACCCCAACAGAAACTAATTCATATGACCACAGACTGAAAACAACACAAATACCAACAGCCAAATGAGGAATGAGGAGGCCATGACCTCTCACTGAAAGGATGGCTGCCCAGCAATGAAAATGGTGGTTGACGTTACCTGCAGTGGCCTTGGAAGAATCTCGCAAAGGTTGTGTTGAAGCAAAACAGGAAAGACACACATAGAACAGGTCATGTGACTCCATTCAAAACAAAACATAAGTGCTGGTTAAGAATATAACAGTGTGTGCAATCAGAAGTCAGAAGAGTGATTATTTTTAGGGACAAGTGAGCAGAAGAGGGAATATGAGGTGTCTGGAGGTCTAGACATTGAGGTATGGGGTCTAAGAACTCACTGGTCCAGCTTTGCTCTTTTCACTGAACTTTCCGCTGTTGTTTTGGAAAAAGGGCTCATGTAGCCCAGGCTGGTCTCCAACTCATTGTGTAGCCTAGGATGACCCTGAATTCCTGATCCTCCCACCTGGATCTGCCAGACGCTAGGATGACAGAGTCAAGCCATCACACCTGTCTTTTCTCATCTTCCCACATGTATATTATTTGCAATAAAAGGTTTTTAAAAATGAACAAATTTTCTTTATGGGAAAGGGCCAGAAGGGGATGCAGAGGGAATATCCAAGAACACCCCTTTCTTAAAATTGTCTATTTAGGGGCAAGTAACTGAGCAGAGGGGAGAGTTCAAGTCCTGCTTTCTCATGTCAACTGTTGCATTTTAAGCGAAGCATTAAATGGCAGGGTTGAGTCAGATGAGGTGCCAGGAACCCATAGCCCCAGCCGCTGGGAAGCTGATATAAGGGGATCTTGAGTTCAAGGCCAGCATGAGTAATTTAGTGAGACCCTGTTTCAAAATTTAAAGATAAACTGGGCAGTGGTGGCACATGCCTTTAACCTCAGTACTTGGGAAGCACAGGCAGATAGATCTCTGTGAGTTCCAGGCCAGCCTGGTCTACAGAGTGAGTTTCAGGCCATCTCCAGGGCAATACAGAGAAGAGTGACTTGGGGAGAAAATGATTTATTTCATCTTGCAGCCATCTCATCAGCCCAGGGAACCATCCATCATAGTGGAGAAGTCACAGTGACAAGATAGGGAGGTGGCTGGTCACTTAGTGTCCATAGTCAGGGAGCAGTGGATTCTGGTGCTCAGCTCGCTTCCTCCGTTCTGCTCTATGTGGACTGCATCACCTACAGTTAGAGTAGGCCTTCTCAGCCAGGTGGTGGTGCACACCTTTAATTCCAGCACTTGGGAGGCAGGGGCAGGTGGATCTCAGTGAGTTCGAGGCCAGCCTGGTCTACAAGAGCTAGTTCCAGGACAGCCAGGACCGTTCCATAGAGAAACCCTGTCTTGAAAAACAACAGCAACATAATAGTTGGCCTTCTCATCTCAATTAACTCAACATGGAACCTCCCTCACAGATGTGCCCAGAAATTTGTCTCCTAGTTCCTGTTAGGTTGACAGTCACAGCATCAGAGGTGACTGTGGTGAGGAAGCAGCCGCAGCCAGGTCCTGAGGGATGAATTGGAGTTTGCCAGGAGGGCACAGTGGAAGAAGCATTCCAGGCAAAGGAATGGGTCTACGCTGAGGACTCATGAAGCATTCACTGGGTGGCAACAACACAGGGCAGAGGCAGGAATAAGAAACCGAGGGGCAGGAAGAGACATCTGGCAGTCATTTGGAACCTGTTCTTCCGGGGTGGTGCATCCCCAGCCCCAGCAATTAGTCAGAGTCAGCCTGCCCTCCTGATCTGGAAAGATGCAGTCACAAACCTGGAGGCTCATGGTTGATGAAACTGGGGTGTGAATCAGATATGGGAAAGGGGTACAACCCTTATCCCAGCTCTCCAGAGGTGAAAGAAGGGATCAAGAATTCACTGTCTACCCTGAGCTACATCCTCTGATACACAATGTCTAGCCTGAGCTACATCCTCTTATACATAATGTCTACCCTGAACTACATCGTCTGATACATTATGTCTACTCGGAGCTATATCTTCTGATATACAATGTCTACCCTGAGTTACATCCTCTGACACACAATGTCTAGCCTGAGCTACATCCTCTGATACACAATGTCTAGCCTGAGCTTCATAAGACCCTGTCTCAAAAATAAACAAGCAAGAAATAAGTAAAGGGAGTATGATACAGTAAGAGAAGTCCAGAAAGTAGCCTGGGAGGGCAGTTTTGATGGGCATGGACGTCTGAGAAGAAGCCTATGTGACAAAGCAGTAAGGGAGGCTTTAGGACCACTTGCATAGCATTGGAACAGGGCCAGCAAGTGAGTAAAGGTGCTTATACAAAAATCTGTCAGCCAGGCGGTAGTGGCGTACGCCTTTAATCCCAGCACTTGGGAGGCAGAGGCAGGCGGATCTCTGTGAGTTTGAGGCCAGCCTGGTCTACAAGAGCTAGTTCCAGGACAGGCTCC
>JAQHUG010000614.1:126747-144064 GCA_028555095.1 Dicrostonyx torquatus
AGTTTGGAGAGAACTACACCAAAATTCCCTAAATGATTGTTTCAAATGCTACGTTTTCCCTGTGGAGGTTGTTTAAAGAGTCTATGTGTGCTGAAAACTGTAGGGTCAAGGAACAGTTTAAGGAAGCCGTTAGGATACTGGAGGATGTCCAAGATAGAAAATCATGCAAAGGAGATACAGAGAGGAGCTGAAGAAACCTGAGAGGATCAGATCTCAGATAGTAATGATTCTGAGTCATCCCTTGGAACTGGGCCTATTCTCTTGCCTTGCTCCAGGAGAAAGAATCCCTTTTACAAAGCAACTGTCCCTCTGTCTGGTGAGAGGGAAGTAGAAGAGTTGAGGAGACAATCTGCAGAACTTAAGTCTAGAAATATCCAGGTGTTCCCTGTTATGAAACTGCGGATCCTCAAGGGATAGGCAGAAGCTACACCAGCAGTTTCAATTAAGGATGTAAGACAGCTTAAAGAGGCCATAACCACTTATGGGCCACATGCTCCCTTTATTGCTGCCTCGGTGGAATCCTACATGGATCAAAATCTGACTCCTAGTGATTGGATGCAGCTTTGTAGAGTGAAAAAAGGGAGGGCAGGAGAAGGAAAGCCCTGCTTGGAATCCTGAACAACTTGTACATCCTATGGACGGTTCTCCTTGACCATCAGCCATGGCCAACAGGTACTATTGGCCCCAGTCAGGATTCCACCAGTGCTGATGCTGGTGGGCCTGGATAATTCCATATGGACATACTTCCTTTCCACTGATTGGACTATGGGACAGCCAGCCTTTCCCATTCATTGGGAATGCAATAATGTTACTGATATGTGGAACCTATCTGGCAGTCTGTGTTTTCAGAAAGCAAGTAGTTTATCTCTGCTGAATTTTCTCTCTCCTTGTGTTATTATTAGCAATGCCTCTGTAGCTGATTTTGCCCTTAAATTCCACCAATGCTTCGCTATTGGTCTTCATAATGTATGGGTGCCATTATATAATACTCACAAGGCCACCTCTTGTGTGGCTCTAGCCACTAAATGTTGGCCCAGTCCTATGGTCTATAAATTTGTAGTACCCCCATTATGGCCAGAGCGCATTACCAATACTTCTTATACTTTGAATAATTCATTATGGTGGCAGGGACCATAACCACCTTAGAAGAATGCTAACAAGGATTCTCAGAAGTTTCATTTCCAGCCCAATGTGGTATAGTGCCTACCTCCACAGGATGGTACCTCTGTGGATCTCATGCCTGTCTAAATTTTGGGCCTTTGGCTGTGCAGGATTCTACCTTGTTTAATGGCACAACAAAATGAAATGTCACAAATATCTTTGAAGATGCCTTTCAGTTAAACCAGAACCAAATTTAGACTTTTCATACAGCTGTCTGTATGTCAGGGCCATTTTTCTTCTAACCATACCTTGAATGATTCTGCCCTTAACTGCTCTCAAGTTTCATGTCATTTAAGCAGCTGTTGGGTGAATCTGCTGCTGTGGCAATACACAGATTACTAGAAATGGGTTAAATTAAAATATAAGTGTTACCCAATAAGAAGCTAGAGCTAATGGGTCAAACAGTGTTTTAACTAATACAATTTCTGTGTGATTATTTCAGGTCTGCGCTGCCAAGCGGCCAGGAAACAAACAAGTGGCCTCTTTACAACATGACTCTGTGGGTAAAAGTGACTGCCAACAAGCCTTAGGACCTACAAGAGAGAACCAACTACTTCAAGGAGTCCTCTAACCTCTACATGTAAACACACACACACACAGAGAGGCACACACATATACACACACCCAAGAAAATTAAAATAAATAGCCCCTAAGGAATAACAAGAACATTTGATCTTTAGCCTCCACACACATGATTACAACATACCTGCACATAGGTTAACACATGTGCCCATCTATACAAAAAGTGAATGGATGGATGGATGAGGGGATAAAGAGGGGGAAGAGTGTTCATAGACTAAATGTTAACACTAATATAATATATAAAGAAAAAACATGAGAACCCATGGGTCTCAATGTCCTGGGCAGGCTGGCACCAAGCCTTCTGGATGCTGAGAAAGATCAGGGTAGATCAATACACACACACACATGCTCACACACACTCACACACACATACATACACACACATTCACATGTGTGCATAGGACAGGTAATAGACACAGTGGACCCTCTGGTGATCACAGGGGTCTGTCCAACCCTCCCCTTCACATTCATAAAAATCTGTCTTCCCTTCATGACACAAGTGATTCAATGTTTGCATTAACACAGAACCTGGTCCCTCCCACAAGATGTTCACTCTCCCCTGTGTCACAGAAACGAAGTCCCAGAGTCAGCACCAAGGACAGAGACAGAACATCAGGACCACAGACAGCAACTGATCTGACAAGGGGTCGGGGCAAACTCGAGGGAAATGGAGAAATGGTATTCCCCACCCCAAACCCCATAGGATGATGTGGAGCAGACTAGACAGAAGAAAAGCCTGTCAGTATCTCAAAGAAAGAGCATTCATTTGACGATCATCTGTGAAGAGCTGAGGCATTGACTCAGTGGTTAGAGTGAAGATGGACCTCATCCCCAGCAGCACATTAAAGCTGGGTATGATGGTGCATGTCTGAAATCTCAGCACTCAGAATGTGGAGGCAAAGGATAAAAAGTTCAAGATCATTCTTGGTTATGTAGTAAGTTCAAAGCCAGCCTATCACATAAGACCCTATCACACACACACACACAAAAAAAAATTATTGAGAATCTTTCCAGTGTACCTGACATTATTCTGTACCACTTGAATAGCAAGACCTGCATTAACAATTAGACAAATAAGAAAGGAAGGTCATAGGATCTGGAGAGTTAGCTTAGTGGCTAAGAGTACTGACTGTTCTTCCAGAGGACCTGGGTTCAATTTCCAGCACCCACATGGCTGCTGACAACCATCCAGAAATCCAGTTCCATGGTATCTGATGCCCTCTTCTGACCTCCAGGACATCAGGCACACTCATGACACATAGATATAAATGCAGACAAAACACCCATACACATTAAATAAACTAGATAATAAAAAGAGAGGTAATGTCTTTTTTTAAAAAAAGATTTATTTATTATGTATACAACATTCCTTCCATGTATGCCAGAAGAGGGCACCAGATCTCCTTACAGATGGTTGTGAGCCACCATGTGGTTGCTGGGAATTGAACTCAGGACCTTTGGAAGAGCAGTCAGTGCTCTTAACCTCTGAGCCATCTCTCCAGCCCCCATATCCTTTTATTATAGCATTGACACCATGGCAATGACAAAGTGCTGGTCTGGGAAGACAAAATGATCAGAGTGGATGCTGTGTTAGCAACATGTCCTGTTTCCTTGTGACAGAACACTTGACAGAAAGTGCCTTAGGAGGAGGCACATCAATTGTGCCTCATGGGTTGTAATGGCACAGGCCATCATGGGGGAGGAAAGCATGATGGGAGTGTGGAGGCTGCCTGTTCACTTCTTGGTGGGTCAATAGCAGAGAGAGAGAGAGAGAGATGCTGACATTCTACTGGCTCCTCTCCCCAAATTAGTTCATTTCAGAATCCCAGAGCAGGAAGTATCACTGCCCCACACTCAGGGTGGGTCTGTACCCTTTCCAGCATGACCTTCTTGGAAAACCCCTCACAATTGCAATGGCTGCAATGGGAATGAACCAGGCAGATGGCTCAGAGGGTAAATGCTCTGAGAAGATCTGAGTATGATTCTATGGAATCAAAAAGCCAGTGTCTGCAAGTCAACCTTGACAGTAACAGAGACTGTGTTTGAAGAGGTGGTGAGATCTTATCAAGAAAGATACGTTACTGTACATAGCTTAGTGGTAGAAGTCTTATTTAGCTAACATAACATCCTGGATTCCATCTCTGGATGAGAGAGAGGGAGGGAGAGAGAGAAAAGATTATATATCTGCACAGAGAACCAAATACAGTATAGAAATAAGTAAATGGCAGCTAAGGAGATTGGAGGAGACTGGTCCTATTAAAGAGGGCAGACAAATGTCAAGGACCTAAGGTCTTTGATGTTCTTTGCAGATCAGCAAAGAGAAGCCAAGGACAGTCAACAGTGAGATGAATTTTGACAGAAGTCGACACACAGAGACAGAAATAGGAAAAGACAGAGAAGTGTAAAAGAAAAGCAGAGGCTGATCAAGGAAGACTAAGGCAAAACACTATTGTCTGAGAGTCTCAGCTCTTCTGGAGCCCACACTGCTCTTGCAGATTACCAGAGTTTGATTCCCTGCACCCACATGCAGTAGCTTCCAACTGCCTATAACTCCAGTTCCAGGTGATCTGGCACCATCTTCTGGCCTCTGCTGGTACCTACACTCATGTGCATATACTACCAAACAAACATACACATATACACTCAGTTTTAAAAGATCTTTTATCTATCTATCTGTCTGTCTGTCTATCTATTTATCTATGGCATTTTTGAGACAGGGTTTCTCTGTGTAGCTCTGGCTATCCTGGAACTTATTCTGGCCTCAAGCTCACAGAGATCTGTCTGGTCTCTGCCTCCCAAGTGCTAGGATTAAAGATGTGTGCCACCACTGCCCAGTATCTGTGCCAAGTTTTTTTTCATATTGGCTACAATCTACATGGTGAAATAACCATTATTGCTTCATATATAAAAATTATTACAATAGTAGAAGGCTTGAAATCTATGTAAATGAACAGAAAAGTGTAACTGCTTGTTGCTATTACAAAGAGACTCATCTCTGTGCCAAGTTACCTGACTTATTCTGGCTCAGAATTTCAGTAGGAACAGTCCCGTCATGGTGGGGAAGACATGGAGGCTGCCTGGTAGACCTGGATGAACCAGGAAGCAGAGTGTTCCTGCTGGCACCAGAAGTAATTATCAGATATTGCCTTCAAAGCCCATCCCCAGTGAACCTCTCCAGCCAACTAGTCCACAGTCCCAAAGGTTGTCTGCAGCCTCCGAGAACAGCACTGCCAGTTGGGGACCAAGTGTGCAAACACATAAGCCTGTGAGACACATTTCACACAGCAACCCTATTATGTAGCAAACCACTCCAAAATGTAGCACCTGAGAACAAGTCCTGTGGTTCTGACTGTGGTCTGGACCCTTCTGCTGGTTTCCCCTGGGTCACATAGGCGGTTGTATTCTGCCATTCTGGACCTTTTGCTCGAAGTATCTGGACTCTCCTCCAACAACCCTCTCCATGGGATGGACTTAAACTTCCTGGCAGCATGGTGGCTTTGAGATATGGGAGGATGGGGACAGAAGTTCCTTTTGCTCTTAGCATGCTCCAAGCTATTCCCACAACACTCTTTGCACTAAAGCAAGTCGAAAGTCAGCCAGATACAAGGAGGAAAACCATGCCATCTACATCCAGGGGGGAGACCGGAGCAGCCCTGCTGCTCTCTCTCTCTCTCCTTCCCTTCCTCCCCCCTCCCCTCTCTCTCCCTCTCTCTCTCTCTGTGCAGTCAGATGTGGTGGCACACATATGTAGAGGAGACAGATGTGGCAGTGTACACCAGATATTGCAGCACATGTGACCTGAGGTAGAAGAATTACGACTTTAAGGAACCCTAGGAAAACCCTGGCTCAAGCACAAGAAAGAGGGGTGGGATATGATGGCACAATGCCACATAACCTATGTGACTTCTGGAGGCAGGAAGATCGAGAGTTCAGTATTATCCTGGCTTTGTGAGTTCAAGACCACCCTGTACTATGTGAGAAGTTATTTCCAAAACACTAGAAAGGGGCTGGAGAGAGCATTGGTTAAGAGTATTTACTTGGCCAGAAGGTGTATTCCTTTAATCCCAGCATTTGGGAGGCAGAGAGGTGGGTGTCTGAGTTCAAGGCCAGCCTGGTCTACATAGCCTGTTCCACTGGGTCTATACAATGAGTTTCAGGACAGTCAGGGATATGCAGAAACCCTGTCTCAAAAATGAATGAATGAATGATGAATGGATGAATAAATAAATAAACAGTTATAAAATTTGAAAACAGAAAGCTGGTAGAGATCGCTCCAAGGGAAAAGCATTTGCTGTCAAGCTTGAGGACTTGAGTTTGACCCATGGGATCCACACAGTAGGAGGAGAGATCCGACTCCTGGTCACTCAGGAGAGCTGTCCTCTGACCTACACACACATGATGTGGAATGCATGCACGCCCGTGCACACCCGCCAATCAATCTATCAATCAATGTCTGTTTAAAATGAAGAATATCTACAGACTTTCTGTAAACTAACGGGGAAAGGACGACAGGAAAGGAAAAAAGAAGGGAGGAAGTTGAAAGCTGCAGTGTAGGAATAACAAACACGTGCACTCGGAGACTGAGAAAGAGAGACTGAAGTCCAATGAAGAAGGAAAATTTGGAACTGGTCAAAAACATCAGAGACTGAGATGGATGGAATCCTGAGCGCTCTCTTCCGTGGCCCGAAATCACCTCCAGGGCGGGATTATCTGTTTTGTTTGTGGCAATATCCCCTGATTTTAGGACAATGTCAGTCATTCTGTAGGTGCTCAATATATAACAAATTTTTTTTGCTATAAATCTGCAGAGCGCCTGCAGTTTCCAAAATCACCACTAGGTGGGAGTCTTCCAAACCCTGAAGCCTCTGTAAGCCAATTCTCAGAGCAGGCTTTGTGTGCTGTGCTAAGACTGGCCCAGGACATTCAGGATGTCTTCCCTGGGGCTCAGCTTGCCAGTCCCAGCACATGCCCCGGGCACCAAGTGACCTTTCCGCCTGAGACACCCTTTTCTCCACTTCCCTCCAGCACCAGCCAGTTAAACAACCCTTTGTCCTTGGCCCCTTCCGGCTGGGCCCTGAGGCTCCTGGTTCTTTTCCAGGTCCAGAGAGGAGGCTGGGACAAAGGTGGGGCATCTGGGAAAGGGCCAGGGAAAAGTTCTGGGGACATTGAATCAGTTCTTCCAGTCTTCCAGGATAGAACTGTGGGATCCAGCCCCCTTCCCGCCTTGAACCCAGAGCCCACTCTCGGGGAGCCAGGCCCCAAGCCTCTCCCGCAAGGACTCAGAACTTCAAGGCCCAGCCTCCTCCCTTAGATTTAGGGTCTAGGCCAGGGCTCTGCATCTTTCCCTTGCAGACTGCAATCCTCTCATTCTTTCTCCAAAGATCCCCATCTCCCTCTACATCCCTTTCAGAGTTTCAGTATTGAGCCCAAGGCTGAGTCACAGGAAACCTCGGGCCCTGAGTCACTCCCACCTCTCAGCTCAGCCCCTCCCGGGGCAAGAGAGGCAGAAAATGAAGGCTCTTTCAACTGCTCATGGCTTCAGTGAAGAGTCTGGTGTCTGTCTGGCACGACCGTCAGCCAGTGCTGCCCACTGGCGTGTCTCCCACAGCCATCCTTTCCAGGTATCTCTTATTTTCAGTATATTTGGAGACAAAATTTCTGTCTAATGTCCATGTCTGAATTTCAAATTTTGCTTTCTCTTCACTTCTGTGTGTCTTATCTATCTCTTTAATTTTGTTGTGTTTTGTTTTTCTTGTGCTAAAGATAGGTCCCACTGAGCCAAGCCCCCAGCCCCTCACTGGGGGATTCTAGGCAGGGGCTCTACCTCTGAGCCACACCCCCAGCCCCTCACTGGGAGTTCTAAGCAGGGACTCTAACACTGAGCCATGCCATTTTTTCACCTTTGCGTCCAAAACCTCTGTTGAGGTTCAGTTTCTTTTTTGTATTTTTTTTTCCTTTGAGACAGGATGTCACCACACATCCCAATTAGACTCAACCACTTCATCACTAGCTTCAGGCTCTAGATTACTGGAATTATGTATGTTGGATCCTCTGTGATTCCTCAAGCTCTGTTCCTCTGTCACTCTTCCTCCCCCCGCCATGTCTGTCTCTGTGTACACTTCTCAGAAATCCCTGAACTGGGGCCCAGTAGCTGTGCAGCTGAAGTGGTTTGAGCTGTTCTTGGCTTTTGACTTATTAGTGGCCCAGTCCCTGGACAGGGCTATCAGCTACTCTGTAGGGTTAAGATGGAAGCAGAAGTGATCTGCTGTCCACAGCTATGCCAGGGATGCAGACTGAGGAAGGGACGGAGAAGCAGGAGAGCTACAGAGAGCGCTGGAGAGACAGAAAGACGGAGAGAGATGTGGAGCTCAGAGACAGAGAAGACGAGTCTGAAGAGAGCCAAGACAACAAATGATGGTGACTGCAGAAGGATGGAGGTAAAGCGAGAAAGGAGAGAGAATGAAACAGACAGAGACAGCAATATAGGGCACACCAAGACAAAAAGGCTAAAGAGGCATAGACAGAGAGACAAGGATGAGAGAGAAGTGGAAGCAGAAAGGACGTTGAGGCTCGGGGCACACACAAACAGATAGAGGCTGACAGAGAAGCTTTAGGAGAGAAACACAAAGATTAGAAAGATGAGGGTATAAAGGCAGAGCTAGGGGTGTGGCTCAGTGGTAGAGCCCCTACCTAGAACCCCCCAGTGAGGGGATGGGGTATGGCTCAGTGGTAGAGCTCCTGCCTAGAACCCCCCAGTGAGGGGATGGGGTGTAGCTCACTGGTAGAGCCCCTGCCTAGAATCCCCCAGTGAGGGGCTGGGGTGTGGATCAGTGATAGAGCCCCTGCCTAGAATTGCCCAGTAAGGGGCCCCAGTATAGCCCAGGGGTGAGCCCATGCCGAGTACACAGACTATCCTGAGTTCCAATCCTGAACACCAAAAAAATAAAAGAAAAACATGAAGGTTTAGAATGAGGAAGACACTGAGAAAGGAGTTGTATGCAAGGCCCATGGAGGGGGGGGGAACGATGCTCCAGGCCCCATGCAGCAAGCAGCCAGGGATGCTGAGATTGTAGCATGAGGACTGCCCAGCCCTAGCATCTTCTCCAAGCAAACACACGTGTAGTGTCTGGGTGTGCCTGGGTGCGTCTCCATCCTTCTCCAGCCATGTGTCACTGAGTGGGATCATCCTGTGTGCCATGGGTGGAGTACCCCCACGGGGTGTGTTTTTGTCACTGGGCGTGTCTCTGTGTGTGTGGTTGGGAGTCTTTGGGTGTGTCTGTTGGGCTGCATTAGTGTGGTGCCAGACATGCCTATCCATGGCTATCTCATTTCCCTGTGGCTGGCGGGTCCATAGTCCTGAATGCCACAGGACACGGGGAGACAAGGAATTGTGTCTGAGCATTTCTCTCTGAGTAGGGACCATGCGGTGAGTCACCACGTCACAACATCACTTTGTGTTTGGTGTGCTGTGGTTGCCATTCATGGGAGTGTTAAACGTCCCAGGATATGGTGTGTAGCCCCGTGTGTCTTTTCGTCACTGTGCGTTCCTATTTGGATCTCTGTGTCACACACAACACCCCATTCCCCTGTCACGTGCAACGTGTGCCTTTTTTTTGTCTCTCATGTGTATATGAGTGTGTGTGTGTGTGTGTGTGTGCTCTGTCGGAGTGGAGTGTGCAGGGCTTATGTCTGTGTGTGAGTATGTCACTAAGTGTGTGTGTGCTCTGTGTCAGAGTGGAGTGTGCAGGGCACATGTGTGTATGTGTGTGTGAGAGTGTATGTGTGTATTCTGTGTTGGAGTAGCGGGTGCTGGGTGTGTGTGTCTGTGTGTGCATATGTGTGCGTGTTCTGTGTTGGAGTGGAGTATGCAGAGTGTGCATGTCTGTGTGTGTGTGAAGTGTGTGCCTCTGTGTGTGTGTGCACCTTGCCTCTGTGCGTGTGTGTGAGTGTGAGTGTGTGTGTGTGTGTGTGTGTGTGTGTGGTGGTCAGAGGCTGATACCAGGTATCATCCTCTGTCTGTTGTGTACCTTCTGTCTGTTTACAGTGTGTGTGTGTGCATGGTGCATGTAAGGAGGTCAGAGGACCACCTGCAGAAGTCTGCTCTCTTCCACCATGCAGGTTCTGGGAACTGAACCCAGATCACCAGGGTTTGCAGTTGGTGCCCTTACACCCCATGAGCCAGCTCACTAGCCCTGCATCTCCTTTGTTGTTGTTGTTGTCCCTGGGTCTCTCATACCTCCAGGAGTTTGTTGACTCAGCTAGAATGGCTTCAGGGATCCATCCAACTGCACCACCTCCCCACTCAAGGCTGGGGTTACAGATGTGTGCCTGGGTACCTAGTTTGTTTTTTTTTAATTACTTATTTTATTCTAGTCTTGTGTGTGAGTGTGTGTGTGTGTGTATTGTGTATGCCATGTGTGTGTGTTATGTATGCCATGTGTGTGCAGATACCAGTGGAGGTCAGAAGAGGACGCTAGATTCACTGGAGTTAAGGCTATTGTGAGCCACCCAGTGCAGATGCTGGAAACTGAACCAGGGTCCTCCACAAGACCAGCATGGGCTCTTGCCTGCTAAGGCATCTCTCCAACCCCTGCACCAGATTTTCACAAATGTGCTGGGGATTCAAACTCAGATCCTCACACTTGTGCACACTTTACCAACTGGCCATCTCCCCAACCCCATCTATGTGTTTTGTGTGTGTAAATATGCATGTAACACGGTGTCTCACTCGGTTAAGTGACCTTGTGTCTCGTATCAGGATGCGTGCCCACGCTAAGGGTCTCCCTCTTGCCTGTGTGTTATGGGTGTGTGACCACACATGTTGGAGTGTAGTGTGTGCAAGCATTGTGTGTGACTTTGGATCAATGGTACGCTGATCTGGACGCTGGCATTCATGTGTGTCCAAATCCAGCCCCATCCCCTCCAAAGACTGTCATCCTGGGCTGTGTCTTGTGTTCTTGTGTGGTTAGGATGCTGTAGGATGCCCAGCTTTAGGTAGAAGCTGCTTGTACCCTTCTATCTGGACTATTCTCTGACTGTAGGGTTATATTATGTAGTGTGCTGGGGCACATGGGGTGTCAGATGTGTCAGGGATCACAGTTGGGAGTGTGCGTGTGAGTCCCATTCACAGTGCGTGTTGTTATATGTTTCCAGTTCTCTAGGTACTCCGTGTCAGCATCTGCCACCCTCAGGTGTTTGCGTGTATTGGGTACAACCCCATGTGTGTCACATCCACACTACTTGGGTATCTGTTGACACATATATGTTGCTCCTGGTGCCTTTTACAAGTCCCTGTGTACACACCTGATGTGTGTTTGTGTAGCTCTCGGTGCATGTTTTGTGCGGCCATTGGTGCTTAACTCTTTATGTAATAAAATACGAAGGGGCTTTCCTTGGTTTTGGTTTTGGAGACAGGGTCTCACGTAGCTCAGGCTGACCTTGAACTCACAGCTACCTGAGGAGGACCTAGAACTGCTGATCCTCCTGTCTCAGGCTCCCTTATGCCAAGGTGCAGGCTCACACCACTGCCTGCTTTATGCCATGCTGGGGACTGAACCTCAGGGCGTCTTCATGCTGGATGAGAACTCTGCTGGCTGCACTTGTCCCTGGCTCCGTTTTAATTTTTTTATTTAAGATATATTTTTATTTATTACGTGTGTGCATATCTATGTGAATGAATGCCACGTGTGTGGGGGTGGGTGCCCACAGAAGCCAGAAAGGGTGTCCGATCCCCTGAGTTGAAGTTGCAGGTGGTTGCAAGCTGCCGGGTAAGTGCTGAGAACAGAAGTTAGACTTCTCAGAGTTGCACTGGCTCTTAACCACTGCGCAGTCTCTCCAGCCCCTCCCCCAGGCCCACTCTGAGCGGCATGTGTGACTGACAATATGACTACAACCTTTGGGTGGCCCCGTGTACCACAGGATGCTGCTGCCCTGCTAAATGCTGGCGTGTGTCACATACAGCATGTGTGTGTGTGTGTGGTGTCTGGGTGTGGCTGTGGGTTTCTGAACTTTCGGGAGTTGTGAGTCACTTCTGTGGAGGTTGTGTGGTGTGTCCTGGTGTGTTGGACTCCATCTCCGGTCTGTCATGGGGTGCTCTGTGGTGTCTGGGTGTGGCGGGTTGTAGGTGTGTATTACCGAGTGCAAACGGTTAGGGAGTCACAAACTATTGTGTGTCAGAGTGTGTCTTTGCCCACGTGGATGGACTCTTCTTCCTTGCCTGGGGCCACAAGACACACCCCAGCCCCTCCTTAGTCTCTGAAGGGGATGGGATGGGCAGCCTCCCCCTACCCAGGGACCTCCCCGTCTCTCCCCGCCCTGCCCTGCCGCAGTTACCACTCCCCAGAGGGCACAGGGCTAGGCTGTGCCTTCCAGCAAAAGTCCCAGAGTGAGCAGAACGGGCCTCTGGCCTGGAAGCCAAGCTGGCTGCCATTTGCGTACTGAGAGGTGGGGGACCCTGGGCAGGAAGCTGGCTGAGCCCCAAGACCTCAGGGGCCATGGGCGGGGAGCTGGTGACTGGCCTGGGGGCCCTGCGACGGAGAAAACGCCTGCTGGAGCAAGAGAAGAGGGTGGCCGGCTGGGCACTGGTGCTGGCGGGAACTGGCATCGGACTCATGGTGCTGCACGCTGAGATGTTGTGGTTCCTGGGTTGCAAGGTGAGTAAAGAGCCCTTCCCACAGAGCAGGGAAGAGAGTGGGGTCTTATCCCTCTGGGTGTGAGAAAGGAGGGCTATTCTTATATAATCCTGGGTATAAAGGGGTGGGGGTGGGGGGCTCAGGTCTTAAACTTCTTAAGGTTTGAGGGAGGAGGGCTGGGTCTGGACCTCCTGGTTCTGAGGAAGGAGGGAGCTAGGACTGGACCCCTGGGTGTGAGGGAGGAGAGCTGGGGTCTTGCAATCCCGGGTCTGACCAAGGAGAGTCTAGACCCCTGAGACCTGAGCAAGTGTGATACACCCTACACCTTCCCCCAGCCCTCCCTGCACAGAAGGGAGATGGCTCCCAGGGTCAGTCTTTGAGTAAGTGTTGTCAGATTGCTGGGGGGTCCGGGCCTTGCTGAGGCCCCTGCAAGGCTGACTCTTGATAACCCAGCTCTGGTGAAGGGAGCGAGGGAGAGAAGTTATCACTAGGCAGTGTCTCCTTGCTCCTTATCTAGCCTACACCGTTTACTCGGTGCCACTGGGCAGTAACGGACAAAGGAAAGGTGGGAAGTGGTGCCTCCACCTCCACATACTACATAGAAGCTTGATTTCCCCCAGAATGCACCTGTTATTCACTTGCCAGACAGTGGTTTGAACTCTTAGTCCCTGGAGAAGAGAAGGCTGGGGGTTCAGACCAAGAGTTGGCAAGAGGAGGAGGCTGGGAGAGTTGCGCCAGGCATGATGGTGGCACACCTGTGATCCAGGCACTGGGGACATGAAGGCAAGAGTATCAGAAGTTTAAGGCCAGCCTGGGTTACACAAGACCTTATTGCAAAAAACAAAAATTAAAAACAAAATACCAAGAGAACTAAACAACATGGGGAATGGGGAGAGCACATTGGATAGGGCCACCAATCAGCCTTTGGAGACCAGGGAGTACAGGTGTGTCTAGAACAGACCTTGGCAAGCCCCTGGGATACTCCAACCTTGGTCAGACTTGTGGCAGAAGAGAGTGGAGGGCAAGGGTTGGTCTGTGGCCTGAGGGTCAAACACTTACTTGTTCAACAAGAAAGTTGGGGCAGGGGCTGTGGATCTAGTCTGCTGATGGGAAAGTAGATGGGAAGTTCCTAGGGAGAACTTCTGGGCCTCAGTGCTCAGCCTGCATTTGAGAATTGGGGGTTGCGAGGCAGTCACTGTGAAGTGACTGGCAGCCACATGGAGGGTCAGGGCAGGCCAGCTTGCTTCAGCCAAGTGGCCAAGGAGAGGGCAGCCACTTTGAGGGGGTGGGGTTGTGGAGAGCCATGCCAACAGGAAACATGGCTGGGGCCTGCCTGGCGCTCCCACGCTCCAGCTCCGCGCCCAGCAGGGGAGGTAGGGACCTGGGAGTCCTGGCAGATAGGAAGAAACGGGGTCCTTCCTTCCTTCTCATTTCACCTGCCCAGGCTCTTTCCTCCAGCTGTGATACCATCAGAGAATTGGTGCAACTCCCTGAACCTCAGTTTCCCCATCTGTTCAGATACAGGGCCATAAGCATCCTCCTGTTTCTTCCTACCTTTGTTTGTTTGAACCAGGGCCCCCTGGCAGCTCAGTCTGGCCTTGAACTGACTACATAGCTGAGAACAACCTCACACTTCTGCTCCTCCTGCCTCTGCTTCCGCAAGTGCAAGTGCAGGGACCACAGGCATGTGCCAGCACACCCAGTTTACAGAAAGACAGGTTGAAAGCCTCTACCAACCGCATCACATCCCCACCCTACGCTCTCTTCCCATGGCTGCCTTGGTGACATTCATGTCTCCTTCGCCAACTCCTTCTCAAGCTAGCAAACGTACTTTGACAGAATGAAGACACCTGATGCTCAGGAGGAGTGCCAGGTGACAAGACTTAGGAAGGGAAAGAGAACTCTTTGGATGAGGTGAAGTGGAGAGGATGGGGTGGACAGGGGCACAGGGAGATAAAAAAAAAAAGACACTGAGGGAAAGATGAGCAGAGACAGACCACACAGGAAGGGATAGAGAGATGGAGTCACAAAGACAGGGCTCCAGAGCCTCTGAGAAACCCCAGTTGGAGAGATACATACCAGAAGGCTATAGAAAGGCCATACAAAAGCAGGATGTTGTGGTGCACACCCTTAATCCCAGCACTCAGGAGGCAGAGGCAAGCGGATCTCTGTGAGTTCACGCTCACACACACACCAGGGCTGGGCAGTAGCCCTGTCTGTAGAGTGCTTGCTCAACATACAAAAAGCCTTGGGTTCAAATCCTCATCACTGGGCAAATTGGGTGTAATGATGCATGCCTGGGATCTGGATCTTTCTCTAGACATCACATGTATACACACATGAGGAACTACTTTCCCTAGGGAAAGGGAAAGAATGTGAGTTTCAAGACCCTCCCTGGGGTGGGGGGAGTGGAGGATGGGGGGCAGAGCTGAGACAGGGCCATAGGCTTTGGGACTAGAGGATTCATTTCCCTTGAGGCAGGGTTTTGCACTCTGGAGTCAGAAGAGTCAGAAGAAGGAGTTTGAAGTCGCCCTAGACTAAATAACAAGTGCAGCACCAGCCAGCAGGGCTCCAGGGTACCCTGTCGCGAAACAAAAATCTAATACTCAGAGAGAGGGAGGGAAGAGACCCCACCCAGGTGGAGAAGTGGAAAGGTGGGGCATTGGAGAAACAAATCGTGTTGTGGGGAAGTGGCTGGTGTCTGATGGGACAGCGGTGCAGACTGAAAAACTGAACCACAGGGAGCCTGGAGCCTGGGAAGGATAAAGGGGGAGGGGAAGGCTGGGGACAACAGCACCATTGTTCAGGCAGGGGTGGGGGGAGGCCCCCAGGGGCAGGAAACTGGCCCTCTTCCCCTGCTCAGAGGCGGGGTGCTGGCCCAGGCCCAGCCAAGGAAGCTGGTAGAGGGCTGGGGAGAAACAGGTGCAGGGTCAAGAAAGGAATCAAGGAACCCCTGCCTAGAAAGGTGTCTCCCTGTAGCCATCGCCCATCTTAGGGACTTCAGCAATTCTCATCACCGACTCTCAAACTCCTTCTTCCCCGGATTTCAATCCCTCCAAGGCATTGCCACACAAACAGAGAAAGAAAAAAACTTCTGGTGGTTTATGTAGGCCCTGAACTTCCGCCCGCCCTGTGTGCCTGTGTGCCCTGGGCTTACAGCCAGGGGAAGTGGTGGGAGAGGGGAAGAAGGGGTTCAAGGAGCAAGATTGGATGCCCCTCTGCGAGCTAGGGCTGGGGATCTCAGGGATTCATTCCCCAGATGAGAGCAGGGAAGGACCCCTGCTCTGGCAGACTGAGTGACAATCTCACTTTTTCTGGAATTGGGGTTTGGGGGCAAGCCCTGCTTGCTGGAGAGGGAAGGAGCATCCTCGAGTAGGTGGATGTCTTATTCTGGACATCACATGTATACACAAATGAGGAACTGCTCTTCATAGGGAAACCCCCCCTCCCGCCCTGGGAGAGTGGAGGGTAGAGGGTGATCTGGGACATGGCTGTCTGGTAAGCCCAGGTAGACACAGACACCCTCCTGAGGGCTGGGACTATAAGTGTGACCACCACACTAGACTCAAGAACAGTTTTTGAGACATCCTGTTAGGAGAGACTGATTTGGGGGCCAGAACATTGGGAAAGGAGAAAGATGGCCTTTTTCAAAGAGGGGAATGGGGATGGATGGGCTGGAAGCAGGACTCACTGTCTCTTGTCCTCCCACAGTGGGTGCTGTACCTGCTTCTAGTTAAATGCTTGATCACCCTGTCCACTGTCGTCCTCCTCTGCCTCATTGTGGCCTTCCATGCCAAGGAGGTCCAGGTAAGTCGGGTCCTACCACTCAGCTTGGCTCCCCATGTATATTCCACCTCCTTTTCCTGCCCTGAAAGGCATGTGTCCCTTGCCTGCTGGGATGGAATGAAGCGCAGACAGACAGAGAGATTCTGCTAGGGTATCTGATCTATGCCCTTGTGCTTCTTGCCCAGTTAGGGATGGTGATCCTGTCTGCCCTTCCAGGTCCCAAAACCCCTTGTTTTGTTTTGTTCTTTTATTATTTTTGGTACTGGGGGTTGAAGTCAGGACCTTGCACATGTTGGTAAATGAGCCAAGTCCCCAGCCCCTCACTGGGGGATTCTAGGCAGGGGCTCTACCACTGAGCCACACCCCCAGCCCTCACTGGGGGATTCTAGGCAGGAGCTCTACCACTGAGCCACACCCCCAGCCCTCCCTGGGGGATTCTAGGCAGGAGCTCTACCACTGAGCCACACCCCAGCCCTCACTGGGGGAGTTTAGGCAGGGGCTCTACCACTGAGCCACACCCCAGCCCCTCACTGGGGGATTCTAGGCAGGGGCTCTACCACTGAGCCACACTCCCAGCTCCTCACTGAGAGTTCTAGGCAGGGGCTCGACCACTAAGTTACATTCCAAACTTCTCTACAACTGTTATTAGTGAGAATAATAGTGTACACTTAAAATTTTTTAACTTATATTTATTTATAGGGACACACATATGGAAGTTAAAAGACAGTTTATGCAAATCAGTTCTCTCCTTCTACCTTGTAGGTTTGGGTGATCAAACTTGGGTCATAGGGTTTAGAAGTAAAGGACTTGGCTTGCTGAGCCATTACACAGGCCCCAAAAGAATGTGTACTTTTAACCGAGTGCCTCCCTGAGTGTTACTGTACATGGCTAAGAGACACTATTTTACATGGGAGTGGGGCACCAGGATCTGGGGAAATGGGAATGGGATTATATCTCAGAGAGATCAGAGTTCAAGGATGGCTAAGAAGAGTTCCTGAGTCTGGAGGGGGTAAAAATCGCACAGAAGCGGAGACTTTAGGGGCTGGCACTATGTGGGGTGTTATGTTAGGTGACTTGGGATTTCAATAGGTGGTGATACAGCAATATAGGACAGAGATCCAGAGGTGTGGCTCAGTGGTAAAGCCCCTACCTAGAGT
>JAQHUG010000614.1:144343-194328 GCA_028555095.1 Dicrostonyx torquatus
GTGGCTCAGTGGTAGAGCCCCTGCCTAGAATCCCCCAGTGAGGGCTAGGGGAGAGGTTCCATGATAAAGTACTTGTCAAGCATGCTGAAGAGTTTTATCTCCAGCATTGGGGGGAAGGGAGCCACAGAGTTGTTCATGCCCTGGGCCCACTGTTCCATTGACCTGTTGTGAGACCCAGGCCTCAGTTTCCAAATTTTTAGATTGGAAGTGTAGTGCATGAATCTCACTCTGTATTTGCAAGTGTTTATTGAGACACATGTACAGGGGTCAGAGCAATCCTGGGGCATCCAGAGTGCTGCAAAAATGGAACTAGGCAGCACCCTCTTGAAATCCCAGCACTTGGGAGTCAGAGGCAGGAGGATCATGAATTTGAACCCAGCCTTGGCTATAATTACGTGTGTGTGTGTGTGTGTGTGTGTGTGTGTGTGTGTGATGTGTGGGTGCGTGCGGGCTGTAGTGTACATATGGAAGTTATAGCGCTTTATGTAGTCAGTGCTCTCCTTCAACAGTGGGTCCTGGGGATGGAAGTCGGAGTCAGGCTTGGTGGTAAGTGCCTTTACTCATTAAGCTATCCCACGAGCCAGTGGCCTTACTCCAGAGCCACAGTGAGGAAAGCCCCCAGGAGTGGAAACTATGCCCTGGGAGGGAGACGGTTCAGTCTCATTCACGACACATTCGTAGTGTATAGAAGTTGTCACTGTACACAGTAGGCACTTAATTCGTGTAGGAGGAGTATACCTTCAGCAAGTGAGCCACAACTAGCCAGGAGAGTTTGAGAGTGGAGAAAGCGACAGCTTGCTGGGTTCCCGACGCCTGCCCTCCCTTCCCCACGCCCGGCTTCCCCCCAGCCCCACGCCCTGCGCAGCTATCTCTATCCTTTCCAGGCCCAGGGCGTCCCCCATATCTTATCTCGGGGCGCAGGCCGGGTGTGCCACCGTTTGCCCTGCACCTGACCCTCTCTTCCCGTGTCTGCCTCTTCCCCGGCAGCTGTTCATGACCGACAACGGGCTCCGTGATTGGCGGGTGGCGCTAACCCGGCGTCAGGTGGCGCAGATCCTGCTGGAGCTGCTGGTGTGCGGGGTGCACCCGGTGCCCCTGAGGAGCCCACACTGCGTCCTGGTCGGGGAGGCCACCGACGCGCAGCCCTGTCCGAGCTTCCTGGGCGAAGGGGAGGCGCTGCTGTCCCTGGCCATGCTGCTCCGTCTCTACCTGGTGCCCCGCGCGGTGCTGCTACGCAGCGGCGTCCTGCTCAACGCCTCCTACCGCAGCATCGGGGCGCTCAACCAAGTTCGCTTCCGCCACTGGTTCGTGGCCAAGCTCTACATGAACACGCACCCGGGTCGCCTGCTGCTGGGCCTCACGCTCGGCCTGTGGCTCACCACAGCTTGGGTGCTATCTGTGGCTGAGAGGTGAGGGGCCTGGAAACAGGGAGGGGACATCAGGGCCTGCTGGGTATGGTGGTGCATGCTGCAAGGCTGTGGGCCAGCCAATATCAGCAGGCAGGCTCACACTTTCCGTCCCTCCTTCTTGGCTGGGAAATCCTACGCCCTCCGCAGGTCGTTCCCAGCCAATCCTCTGGGCCACCTATAACACACACACACACACACACACACACACACACACACACACACACAGCCCCTCTGGTTCCCATGCTGAGTCCAGATTAAGACTCTGTAATAGGGCCAATCCTAAGTAACCACCTTGTCAGAAAAAGAACAGCGTTTCCAGATTAGCAGGTACAGTAAGTGCTTGCTGTGGCTGGAAAGCAGACATTTGGAACCACTTTGCAGAGGATTTCCCTGCAGTCCCTAGCTTGTTGCTTAGCAACTGTAAATAGATGGGGCTCGACTGGATCCCCACAGATCCTCACTGTCTCCCTTACAGAGAAATCCAGCCTGTGGTGTGTGTGAGAGCTGGCAACAGGGCCTTGCAGCAAAGGCAGGTTTCCAACCTAACAAAGCTAAATCTTTGGAGCTCCAACTCTCCACCCTAGTGACTCAGCCTCCTGAATGCTGGGGTTACAGGTGTGCGTCATCGTGTCCTGTTCGGGACAAGCTTTTTCTTTTCAAAGAGAGGTCAATCACAAACTGTTGCATGGTGGCACACTCCTGAGGCAGAGGCAGGTGGATCTCTGTGAGTTTCAGGCCAGCCTGGTCTAAAGAGGAAGCTCTAGGACAGCCAGAGATACATAGAGAAACCCTGTCTCAAAAACCAAACAACAAAAGACAGATCAATTATTTTCATTCTGATCTATTACTTCAAGGCCGTGTAGCCTCTTTGTGAGTGTTAGATAGATGTATTGCTTCCTCTGGATAGAGCCTGGCTACTGAACTTCAGGTTGGGTCTTCAGGTTTAGCCTTCACCCACACACACTGAGTCTAGCATCCCTGGTTGCCTAGCTGAGCTCAAACAGGCTCTAGATCACGGCTGTCGGCTTTTCCAACACTTCCACCCTTTAATACAGTTCCTCATGTTGTGGTGAACCCACAATCATAAAATTACTTTTATTGCTAATTCATACTGTAGTTTTGCTACAGTTATATGCTATGTGTCATAATGTAAATATCTGATATATAGGATATCTGATAAGCGACTCCCAAGGAGTTGTGACCCACAAGTTGAAAGCCACTGCCCTAGTGCTAGATTTGGATTCTAGACCTGGATTTCTGCACCCCAGAGTGGTCGAACATCTGAGCCAAGTTACATGGTAGAGAAAAGGACCTGCGTTTTTGGCTTTCTATCTGGGTGCCTTTTTGGATTTAGAGTGGAGAGGTAGGAGGGGGAGCACCAGCACCCCCAGGCTGGGGTCTCAGAACTAAGTTCCCTTTGCCCATAGGCAGGCTGTCAATGCCACCGGGCACCTCACAGACACGCTGTGGCTAATACCCATCACATTCCTGACCATTGGCTATGGGGACGTAGTACCTGGCACCATGTGGGGCAAGATCGTCTGCTTGTGCACTGGAGTCATGGTGAGTGCCATCCCCCACCCCCTCACCCCCTCACCCTGCCTGCCAACACAGGCCCTCCCTGATGTCCCTGAGGAATGTGGGTGTCTGAACACCCCCTCCCAGCTTCATTTTTTTTTCAAGACCCAGATACCCAGCACCATTGCATTCTTCGTCCTCCTCCTCTCCCTCCCCCACTTATCCTTCTCCTCCTTTAAGTTAGGGGTTTGCTAAGTATCCCAAGTTAGCCTCAACCTCCCTATATACTCCAGACTGGCCTCAAACCCTCAGTCCTCCTGCTTTGGCCTTCAGCATGCTGGATACTACATACTAAAACCCATTTTCTCTTGAGACCGTTGCCCTTTACTCCTTCCTAGAACCTAGGTTCCATTTCCTCAGACCCAAGCCCCAATTTCCCAGCCTTGTTTTCTTCCTGAGCCAAGGGATCCAGTCTCCTGACCTCCCCTTGGGCATAGTCATCATCTGGAGTATGTTTTGGGGACTAGCCTTCATAGATTCAAACCCCACTTTGTTCCTTGCCAACTGGGGAGCTCAAGCAAACTGCTTGATGTTTCTGGGCCTCAGTGTTCCCGTCTGTAAAGTGGGTGGGTTCCAGTCCCAGCATTGAGCAGTAAATGAAGAACATCATATCAAAAGCTCAAAACAGGAAGTACTCAGTAAATGCCCTGGAGGGAGATGACAGTTGAGGGGACGGGGGTGACAGTTGAGGGGGTGGGAGAGATGACGGTTGCTATCAATTCTACATGTCTGTTCTGACCCCAGCTTCTGAGCTCTCCATGAGGAAGTGGGGTTGGAGGACCGTTGCTTTAAAGGATCCCCACCATTTGCCTGCCCCACCAGGCCAAGGCAGAAGCTCCTAGCCCCAGGCTGTTTCCTCCCTACAGTTGTCCTCCTTACCACAGACCCCCCCCAACCAGTTCCTCTCACCCAGCCCCTTCCTTCAGGGCCCAGCTCCCAGTGCTTTGGTCTAGGCCTTCCCACAGGGGCCCAAGCCACCAGCTCCCAGCTCCGATGCTGCCCCAGGACATGCTGAGTTGGTGTGCCACACCCAAACAGTAGTGTGTGGGGGTCAAAGGCAAGGCCAGAAGGATATTCTCAAGGGTCGGGGACCCTCAGGACTGTATCAGTTGACAAAAACTGAAACTACGTGAAATGAGATGACTAGACACTACCATCTTCAAATAATATTTCATTATTTATTTGGGAGAGCTTGCCTGTCGGCATTCATGTCAAGGGAGTGGGGTCTCTCCTTCCACCGTAAGGGTTCCAGGATTCAAACTCAGATCATCAGGCCTAGTGGCAAGTGCCTTTTACCTCCTGAGCCATCTTGATAACTTTTTTTGTGTGTTTTTTTTTCTTGTGGGGGTGGACAAAAGGCCCACCCACGCTGGCCTCAAAGGTGCCATGTAACATAGGCTGATCCTCCTGCCTCAGTGCTGTCCCCTCTTCGCCCTGGCATTGGGTACACAGGTGTGTGCCACAGAGCCTGGCCCTGTAGCAGACTGGTCCTCTGCCAGTTTCTGCTCTGACGCTTTGCAGGTGGCAACTGGTGGCATTTACACTACCTCCCCTCTTCAAATTAGTCGTCTAAGGAAAGAGGCATTCAAGCTGTGGGGCCGTATGCCTGTGATTCCAGAACTAGAGGCACAGGCTGGAGGATTGATGCAGCTTTGTGGGTAGCCTGGGCTACATAGAGTGACTCTGCACCCCCAAATAAACAGGGCTGGGAATCTGGCTTGTCCAGCATGTATGAAGACCTGGGTTAGGACCCCAGTATTGTATTAACTGGGCACAGTGACAGTGCCTGTAATTCCAGCATTTTCGAGTTGGAGACAGGAGGATCAGAACTTTGTGGTCATCCTTGGTTACACAGTGAATTCAAGGCCGCCTGAAAGACAGTTCTGATGATGGTGGAATGGCAACGCTTGTACCTGCTCTTGTGGCTGTGAGATGACAGAAGGGAGCTGGTGACGTACGACTGACCCTCCGAGTCCCACAGCCTCACACGCCTTGCTTGGTGTACTCACAGGGGGTCTGTTGCACTGCCTTGCTAGTGGCTGTGGTGGCCCGGAAGCTGGAGTTTAACAAGGCGGAAAAACACGTGCACAACTTCATGATGGATATTCATTATGCCAAAGAGGTGAGGCTGGGTACTGGGCACCCAGACCGGGGCTGTAATTCAGTTGTTAGAACACTTGCCTAGGGTGCATGAGACCCTGGGTTCAATGCCCAGCACCATATAAATGGCACAGTGGTATAGACCTGTAATCCCAGGATTCAGAGGATCAGGAGTTCAAGATCATCCTCAGCTGCAGAGTGAGTTCAAAGCCAACTGGGCCACAGGAGACCTGGATTTAAAAAAAAAAAAAAAAGCCAGTTTCCCTTAAAGCTAGGCATAGTAATTCATGCTAGTATCCCCGGGAGGATTAGGCAGTAAAACTGAGGCCAACATGGGCTACATAGCAAGACCCTAAAGGAAAAAAAAAACAGTCCCACTACTCTAAGCCAGGTCTTTCAGATTACAAGGGATCCCTCTCCCTGACACTGTGCCCCCATCAGATGAAGGAGTCAGCTGCACGGCTCCTGCAGGAAGCCTGGATGTACTACAAGCACACTCGCAGGAAGGACTCCCGAGCTGCCCGGAGGCATCAACGCAAGTTGTTGTCCGCCATCTACACGTGAGGATCTCTCCGGGTCCCTGTCACCTCTCTGTTGGCACCTGTGTGCATGTCCAGGCCTGTCCACTGGGATCTGAGGGGGATTCGGTGTCGGTGGTCCTGGATTCCCGGATTTGCTCCTTTGTGCTCTGTTCCCCTCCTCACCCCTATTCTCTGAGCTAATCAGAGACCAGGGTTGGAACTGAGCCCACCTCCCCACAGGTTTCGCCAGGTGCGGCTGAAACACCGGAAGCTCCGGGAACAAGTGAACTCCATGGTGGACATCTCCAAGGTACCAGGCCCTTGAGGTGTGCGGGAGGCCTTGGGAGGCAGAGGCAGGCAGATCTCTAAGTTCAACAGAGGCTTACAGAGTGAGTTCCAGGTCTACACAGAGAAACCCTGTCTTAAAAAAGAAAAAAGAAAAGAAAGAAAAAAAAAGGTTAAAAATATAAATAAATAAAAGGGAATCACTGCAGGGGGCTGGAATGCACAGATGTGTGGCAAAGGTTATGGAATGAAGAGAAAAGCTTCCTACGCACATGACAGTGTCCCCTTTTAGACGTAAGAAAAAAGCACACAAGGAGTGCCAATATTTGGTTTCAAATTATCTTTATTACTTACATGTGGACATATATAAAATTTCCCTCCAGGTGCAATTCTTAGTCAAATAAAACAGGCAGATTTACACAGCTCTCAAACACAGGCAACAAGCCCAACTTAGAAAAGAAATTGACAGGCACAATGACAAGCGATGACATTGTTTTAGTGAAAGCCAGTTCCCAATGCTGTTGTGAAGTGGGTCCCTGTGCAGCTAAGGCTCAGCTCCCTTGTCTCCACCAGCAATAGTGACATTGTACCCCTTAGCCTGGCTCATGTTGCTCTTTCCTTATGGAGTGGCCTTTGCCTTTTGTCATTAGCCCAGCACTACTCAAACAGCCACCTTTGGCACCAAAGCCATGGTAAACACAATCAAAGACACAGGTCCCCAAACACCATGACACGTTGGAGGAAGGACAGGGTGGCTCAGGTCAGCCAGAACAGGTGGTAGTGATGCAGTGCTAGCACAGAACTGGAGAGTTTCTGCAGCAAACTCAGGAGGCTGGGGATGCGTGCCTGCCTGGCATGCAAGATGCCCTGAGTTTAGTCCCCAGCCCTCCGTAAACCAGGCCTATAATCCCAGCATTTGGGAGGCAGAGGCAGAAGTTTGGGTAATTAGAGCTGAAGAGACTTTTTTTTTTTTTTCGAGACAGGGTTTCTCTGTAGCTTTGGAGCCTGTCTTGGAACTAGCTCTTGTAGACCAGGCTGGTCTCGAACTCACAGAGATCCGCCTGCCTCTGCCTCCCGAGTGCTGGGATTAAAGGCGTGCACCACCACCGCCCGGCTAAGAGACTTTTTTAGTAGTTAAGAGCACTACTATTCTTGCAGAGGACCCACCTGGTTCCCAGCGCCCGCATGGCAGCTTTCATCTGCCTGTTAACTTCAATAACACAGTAAATTCAATTCTAGCCTGCCCCTCCCCCACAAAAAAAACCAAAAAGTCTTATGGACCCCCAAGGATCCCCAGGATCCACTCCAGAATAAGGCTGTCTGGGTCTGGAAGCCAGGCATCACCAATTCCACAAATAATAATGAATCTGAATGAGCACATACTTCATTTTAGGCCTTCTGGTGACACCTCCATCTGTTTCCTCGGCTGTTACCACTAGAACAGGTTTCCCACCCCACCCCCCGGGGCATGTTTTTTGTTTGTTTGTTTGTTTGGTTGGTTATTTTGAAAAGGGGTCTTCAAATGAACTCACATAGCCTTCCCATCTCTGCCTGTCCACTTACTGAGTGCTGGGATTACAGATGTGGATCACCACGCTGGGTTTAAGTGGAGCTGGGAATCAAATCCAGGGTCTTGGGAGTACTAGACATGAACTCTACCAACTGAGCCACATTCTATGCCTGCCCCTAGACTTTAGTTTTCCTTAGATTTGTTTTACTTTACGTGTATGATTGTTGTGCCTGTATGTATGAATGTGTATGCCTTGTGCCTCTGGATGCCATCAGATCTCCTGGAACTAGAATTACAGTTATGAACCACCCAATGTGGGGTGCTGGGAACTAAACCCAGGTCCTCCAACAAGAGCAGCCAATTCCCTTAACCACTGAGTCATCGCTCCAGCCCCGGCCACTGTGATTTTTAGGAGACTCTTAAGCCTAACAACAACACCTGCCCAAGCAACTAGGGTCTGAGAGAGTCACAGAAGATAAGGTTAAGAATGGTAATCAAGAGCCAGAGAGGACATGTCCGCACTCTGCTGTCCCACCCTGCAGAGCAGACCAGACCTCTCCAAAACCCTCACTCCAGCGTTCCCTTCCCATTCAGATGCACATGATCCTGTGTGACCTGCAGCTGGGTCTCAGCACCTCGCACCGGGCCCTGGAGAAGAGAATCGATGGGTTGGCAGGCAAGCTGGATGCCCTGACCGAGCTGCTGGGCACTGCCCTGCAGCAACAGCAGCTACCAGAATCCAGGCAGGAGGCCACGTAGCTGGTAAGGGCACAGGGACTGGGCCAGGAAAAACCCTAAGAAAGAGACAGGCACCTGGTGGCTTGTTGCCCATGTATAAAGTCACCACCCTTTCTCTTAAACTGTGTCACCTCTTAGGGCTTTTGAGTTCTGGGCTGGACTGAGAAAAGGAGTCATTCCTTCTGTGTTTGTTAGCTTCATTTCTCCGTTTTGTGTGTGTGTGGTAGAGGGTGGCACAGGGAATGGAGATGGAACCTAGGGCCTTGTATATTCTAGGCAGGGGCTCTACCACTGAGCCACATCCCAGCCCCTCACTGGGGGATTTTAGGCAGGGCCTCTACCACTAAGCCACACTCCAGCCCCTCACTGGGGGACTCTAGGAAGGGGCTCTACAATGAGCCACACCCCCAGCCCCTCACTGGGGGACTCTAGGAAGGGCTCTACAATGAGCCACACCCCCAGCCCCTCACTGGGGGACTCTAGGCAGGGGCTCTACCACTGAGCCACGTCCCACTCCCTCACTGAGGAATTTTAGGCAGGGGCTCTACCACTGAGCCATGCCCCAGCCCCTTACCTGGCCCTCTTCCTTTCTTTGCTTGGTCTCTGTCCCCATGTCCACTTGTACTCCCCCTCCCCTGGACCTTTGCACCTTTCTCTCTTCCCTTGCCTGGCTTCAGACAGCCTCCACCTCCGGCGTCCTTGCCCTGGGCTTTCTAACCTACTACCCATCTACCACTCCTTTGTCTTCAGGACCCACGAAAGAAGAATCAGGCTATGTACCCCAGGACTGACCTCAACAACATCCTCCCTACCACTTCTGACCAAGTCCCATGAATAAAGAAAGCACTTCCAGATGCTAGGACCAAAGCGGGCCAATGTTGAGATGCATGGACTCTCTGGTGGTAGCGGCTTGTATCTCCAACCACGATGGGATCACGGCTACCACTACACACATGCCCTCATCAGAAGCCTTTTTGCTGTGCTGTTCATGAACTCTCAAGCTCTGTCAGAGGTGAAGGTGCCTAGGGCCAGACTACAGGTTCCTAAGGAGAGAGGCAACTGGTAGCCTGGGGTCCAGGATGCTGGTATGCTTCAGTTAACCGCGGGCTGGCCTCGCTGAAGGAACCAGGTCCAAGAGGCAGGAGCCGGTGCCCCCTGGTGGATGCCATGGAAGACACTGCTTTCCCGGAATGCAGAGACGTCTGCTGGAAGGAGGGGTGTGGGTGCCACTCACCTGTCCACTGTCACACTTTGTAATAAATGGTAAAGCCAGATGCTGCCATTTCTTTCCAAACACCAGAGTCCTTCAGACCTTCCTATGGAAGGCACTTGCCCTGTCCCAAGCTCAGTTTCCCCATCTATAGAGGAAGCCTGAGCAGAGTATGGGGGCCTATACCTCACCAAGTGTTTTGAAAATGGGTCTTCAGCATCTCAGGCTGGCCTCAAACTAACTCACATAGCCAAGGATGACCTTGAACCCCTGACCTTCCCATCTATATCTGTCCACTTACTGAGGAGCTGGTATTACAGATGCAAATCACCACACTTGTTATATTTTAGCATCATTCGCTATCCCTGCTCTGTTTCTGGATCTGCGGTGCACACCTCTAATCCCAGCACTTGGGAGGCAGAGGCAGGAGGATCTCTTGTGAGTTCAAGGCCAGCCTGGTCTAGAGGTACATACTGACTACCACAACCCACCTATTACCCACAAATAAATAAATGAAAAACAAACAAAACAAAAATGCTATTCAAGTCTCCTGAAGTGTCCACGCCCAGCTTCATAAGCCAGGCTGTTGTCATGGACACCCTGTCCAGATCCGAGGCCAGAGCAAGGTGCTTGAATTCTGGCAGATGGATATCAAGATTCTGAGTGTGCCTTCTACTTGCTGTTGACCTAGGACAAGCAGCTTCATTCACTTCACTGAAGACTTTTTTAACCACTTGTGAAGTGCTGTGTCTCCATGGAACTGCTGGGATGATCTAAGGAAAAACAGCGCCAGGCCAGCATGTAGTATTGCCCCAAGGGAGGGGCTGTTTTCACCACGGCTAACAATTTTCACACATGGTATGTGGCTGCCCAGTCCTCATTGACTTCCCCCTATTCATTCATGCCTGACCCTGTCCTAGATGCAAGTCACACTGAGGGATGAGTAGGCACCCACTGTGCCGCACACAGTAGTTTCACAACTGCTCACGTGGTGCTGCCCGGGTCTCAGGAAGTGAGGAGCCGGTGCTGACAGAGCACCTACTGTGTGCCCAGGTTTTGGACCCTGCTTCTTGCATTTTGTATTGTTTGGATTTTGTGTCTGTGTGTGTGCATGTGTGTGTGTATGTGAGAGTATGTGCATGTAAGGATCACAGGTCAAGCTTGGGTGTTGTCCTTGGGCTCTGGTCTACCTTTCTCTTTTTCTGAGGCAGGGTCTTATTATGCAGTGCTGACTGCTCTGGAACTTGCTCTATAGACCAGGCTGGCCTCCAACTCAGAGACCCATCTGCCTCTGCCTCTGCCTCTGCCTCCTTTGTGTTGGGATTAAAAGTGTGAGGTGCTAGGTTCGGCCCCTACCTTTCCTTTCTTTTCTGTGCTTTTTCTTTAGAGACAAGATTTGTCATTGATATGGAACACACTACACAGACTCATGGCTGGGAGTGCCAGGCATCAGCCTGTGTTTGCCCTGCCAGGCACTGCCACATCTGGCTGTTGTCACATGGGTTCTGGGATCCAAACCTCATGCTTGCTCCACATGCACTGTACCAACTGAGACATCTCCCCAGCCTCACTATTTTATTTGAGACAGGGTCTCATTATGTAGCTCTGGCTACCCTGGTACTTTGTAGTCCAGGCTATCCTTGAACTCAATCTTTGCTCAGCCTGCTAAGTGCTGGGGTTAGTCATATGCCACCTCTGGCTAGTACCCTGTTTTGTTTTAAAAAACACACTTTGTGTGTTGTATGTGTGTATTTGTGTGGACACCATGGGCACATGTGGCAGGTCAGCGGACAACTTACAAGAGTCAGTTCTTTCCTTCTTCTATATGAGTCCCAAACTCAGGTCACCGGGCTGGGAGACAAGTGCCTTTGCTTCCTTAGCCCTCTCTCCAGCCCTCTGCTCTTTAAAAACCCTTAACTCCCACCATCACACACACCTCAGCTTCCCCATTACACAGAACAAGAAACTGAGCTTGCAGAGCACACAGGCCTGATCCGAGGCCCCAGCCGGAAGCCACACATCCGGCTGCAGAGCCCAGCTTCCCAGCCAGCCCTCGTGTCTCTTGGCTGGTCTGCCCACCTGCCCTGCCCCGTGTGAGTCAGAGCCCAGTGGCCTTGGGCCTGGGACCCAGGCTGCATTCCTGCTACCCAGGCTGATTCATCCTGTCTTGGAAGGGGGAAGCCCAGGCTACGAGTCATTCTGGCTGAGCTATCTTTGGACTTCCCTCCAAGTCCTCTGCTAGTCTCGCCCCTGGGCTAAATTGGAGTGTCCACCACCTACTGCCTCCACTGTCCTTCCTCTGCATGCCTGCCCACTTGGTGGCCAAGCAGAGATTCCAGAAACAGGTTGGAGGGGTTCCAAAGATGTCCATCCCCTGCAAGAGGCCCTCAGGTCTAGGGCTATATCCTGTCAACTGGCTCCTATGGGACCACTATTTCCAGATTCCCTTCAGCTGGGAAACTTCTGCCTACTCCTCCTTTGGGCCTTGGCTCAGATGCCCCTTCCTCCAGGTAGTCTTCCAGGAAGTCCTTTCTAGTGACCTGTCCTGTCATCATAGTATTGATCAGGCCAAGCACCATGTTAAGCTCTTTATAAAACTTCACTGGTGCAGGGAAAGGAGACACGGGGGCGGGGGAGGGTTGAGTTTTCTACATGAGTTAACTGAGTAGTGGACAGACAATAAATCTGCACAGGCTGGAGCCGGAGCTCAGCAGTAGAGTGCTCGCTCAGTGTGTGTCATGCCCTAAGTTCAAATCTTGACACTAGACAAAAACAAAAAAAGTCAAAGAAACCTATCCAAAGCCATAGCAAAGAGATATGGGAAGCCAAATGTTAGGGTGCATGCCTTTAATCCCAGAATTTATATGGTTGAGGAAGGAGGGTCATGAGTTCGGGGCCAGCCTGGACCACAGAGTGAGATTCTGTCTCTTAATAGATAAATAAATGAGGAGCCATAGGGAAGTGGGATGTGGTCCTGCACCCCAGTCACTACTCAGCCATGGGATGTAGTCCTGCACCCCACTACTCAGCCAAGAGGTCACTCAGTCACCATTACATCATATTTTACCATCTTTCGTTTTCTCTGCTCTGTTTCTGGAACCCTTTAGCTAAGGAGATGGGAACAGGACAATGGATTCCTCACAGCTCCACAGATGGAGTGCCCCTTCAGCTGGCCTTCCCAGTCTGTATACTCTACCATCTCCCAAGGCCACAAGGCCACGTGCAATTAGGGCAAAATTACAGACAGCTGCTGTCTGGGAGATGCAGCAGGGCAGGCTGGAGTCACCCTCACCCACTCTTTCTGTGCGGGAACATCAACAGAGACTGAGACCGATCTCTGGGACCTGCAACCTCACAGCTGCACTGCTGAAGGTGACGGCCAACATGCTTGGAGTCTAATGAGCTCTCTATAACACCTTCAGTACCAAAGGTCCCTGCACACCAGTGACCTTAGTAAATGTCCCCAAGGAAAAAATGTTTTATATATCTGGGTAGTCAGAAGCACCTTGCCTTCAGAGAACTCAGACTCGGAGGTGGGAGTGAGGAATGCAGCTCAGTGGTAAAGTCTTTGCCCAGCATGCAGGAGGTCCCGGGTTCCATTCACAGCAACACACACAGACTCTCAGACACACGCACGCACACAAGCACACAACACACCCAGAAACATGCACTCACACACACATGCATGAACACACATACATGCGCACACACTCATGCACGCATACACATACACACACAAACACACATACATGCATGCACATCTTTAATGGTTTTGACTGAAAGGCAGAAACACAAGGTGATTTTGGCTGACACTGGGAGTCCCCACAAGAGACCCCTATGTCCTGGGGAAGCTCGGCTCTGTTCCTATTCTCAGGGGGCCTCAGAGCCTGACTCTTCTTCCCATAGCTGTACATTCCCCTTCACCATATCAATGCTTCCTAAAAGCCCCATGCCAGGCAGGAGCTTAGCTGTGGACGTTGAGTCAGAGGGTGCTGGCCTCCAACAGTCTGGTGAGATGAGTTGGGTTACTTCCCCCTCCTATTTCTGTTCTGCCTGCACTCCCATGAGGATATGTGGGGGGACAGGGCTCAGAGAGGAGTCAGAAGGGCCAGAGCCCAGCCTCCCTCCTTAATGTATACCATACTCCTCGTTGCCCTGAGGACCCTCCTAACATCCAGACTGATTGCACCGTTCAATGTTCAAAATCCACAGTGGCTTCCAGGGGCTTTCTGTCAAGGGCTAGCTGCAAGGCCTACCACAGACACTCAATCTCTCCCCGATCCCCATTACTTTGCATGTTGGGGATTGAACCCAGGACCTTATATGCAGTAGACAGCGTGCTGGTGCTCTATCTCCACCCTCACTGTTGGATTCAGTTTCAGGCAATGCTCTACCACTTGAGCCATGCTCCCAGCCCCTCATTGAGGGATTCTAGGCAGATGATCTACCACTTAAGCCATGCTCCCAGCCCTTCACTGGGGATTTTTTTCTTCAGGTGTGCATGTGTGGGTATGCACATGCCATAGCACGTGTGGTAGTTGGAAGGCAACTTGTATGAGTTGGTTTGCCTCTTCTGCCTTGTGGGACACAGGGACCAAACCAAGATCAAATATCAGCACTGTCAGGGAGCACCACTACCTGCTAAGCCATCTCACTGGTACTTTGTGGGACACAGGGATCAAACCCAGACCAAATGTCAGCACTGGCAGGGACACCAGTACCTGCTAAGCCGTCTCACTGGTACCTTGGTGCACTTGGACAGATGCATTCTCATGACAAGTCATCACTCAGCCCAAGCAAGGAGTCCCCAACCCTCTCGAAGCTCTCAGGGCCACTGCATTCCTCCACCCCGCTGGCTGTCTTCCATGCCATCCCTCCTGGCATCGTTAACCTGCAAAGAGACCTTGAGGTTCACCTGTTGAGGGCCTAGGAAGTAAGTGGGATTCACAGCTGCTGTTATGTCCTCCAGGGACATTATGTCCACCCAGGGCAGGGGTGTTCTGGGGGTGTCAGTGGCCCCATGAGCCTTCACCTGGAGTTTCTTCAAGACCTGGCTCTGTATGTCTTCCCCAGCCCCTCCCTGTCCCAGTAGGTCCCCTTCTGTGACTCTCTTACCCCACCATTCTCCCTCTCCCTCAACCCATTGCCTAGAACAACCGCCTCCAGCATTGGTAGCATGATTTATCACCCTCTGTAAACATCCTCTCTCTGCTCACTGAGTACTAGGAGTGTGGGGTTACAGGCCAGCTCTGGCTGTGCAGAGACCTGCTTGGAGCCTATGTGCTGGGGAGGCTCTGCCAGCATACTAGAGCCAGGCAGTGACGGGACAAAGGGAGTACCAAATGCCAAAACCTTCCTTCCTCTTACCAAACGAGGTGAGCCTTCTGTCCTGCCTGCACCCTCCCTCATTTCCTTTCGGACAGACTCCTGAGCTGCGCATGGCGGTGCTGGCCTGTAACCCCACACTCCCAGTACTCAGTGAGCAGAGGCAGGAGGACCAGGCAGGCAGGCAAGGTCATCTATAGCCAGCAGTCAGTATGTGAGACCCAGTCTTGAAAGGAGACAGAGAGAAGAAAAGAAGAACAGAATCAAGTAGGGGAGGGAGGGAAAGAGGGGAGCAGAAAGCAGGGAAAGACTAACTTTAACTCTCAGCTCTCCTAGAACTTGCTCGCACTCACCTCAGATGCACATCTTATAAACATCCCATCAGGACTGTAAGGGACACTTTAGGTTCTATGTGGTACTTAAGGCCCACCAGTCACCAAACAGCCAAACATTCAGATTTGAAATTCAGCCTTCCAGTTCGTCCATTCCTTTATGTATTATACAGGCACCCAAACCCAGGGCCTCTCACAGGCCGGGCGTGCAGTGCTCTCTGCTGGGTTGCATGGGTCTTTGTTTTAAGCACTGCATGCTTTGCAGGTGTGGCACACACCTTTAATGTCAGCACTCCAGAGCCAGGGGTAGGCCCATCTCTGTGATTTTGAAGGCAATCTCTTGTTTGAAGACTCTCTCAAAACTAAAACAAACAAAACAAAAGAGAAACATAAACAAATACTGTACAATTATCAGTATCTGGAAATCCTTCAAAGCCAGCCCTTAAGGAACACAAGCGGGTGACACATGACGTGGAAGACTTTGACACCGAAAGCTGACGAAGCAGATACACAGATGGCAGGCTGGCTCAGGTCACTTAGATTAGGTTGGAGACTGGTTTAGTTCATCCATCATGACAGGTGTTAAGACATCAGAACCTTCTAGAGTGGGAGAATTGGCCTAGGAAAATGACTCGGGAATTGAAAAATTATTCCATATTATTCCAATAACATCACCCATCTTATGTCCTTCATACTTTTTGAGACAAGGCCTCACTAGGTAGGCCATTGGTGACCGTCCTGCCTCAGCCTTTCAAGGGCCGTGATAACAGGCATGTGCCACCACAGTCTTCATGGACTCTCAGCAAAGCTACACTTCTCCCAAGAAAGGACAGGTAAACTCTAACAAACGTCTCCTCACAGAATACGCATTTGGATTTTGAGAAATTTTCATAATAGTTAGAATGGGAAGTTTAAACGCTTTGCCTGGGCCTGGTAGCATAGGCCTGTGATAGGAATTACTTGTGAGACCTCAAAAGTGAAGGACTGCATTCTAGGCTAACCTGAGCTACTTACTGAGACACTATTTCAAAATAAAAACATTAAAAGAGGGGCTGGAGTGTGGCTCAGTGGTAGAGCCCCTGCCTAGAATCCCCCAGTGAGGGGCTGGGGCATGGCTCAGTGGTAGAGCACTTTCCTAGCTTATGGAAGACCCTGGATTCAGTCCCTAGCATCCTATTCACAGAGAAAGCAGCCTTTGTCTCTTTCATGGTGGTCTCCAGGTTCACCTCCAGCTCATCACCTTCTCTTTGGAGCACTTTGTTCCCTTGGCTCTAAGTCATGGCCTTCCTACCGGTCCTGCTCCTCAGTCCCTCTCCAGCATTCAGCTCCTTTCCCTATCCCCAATTCCAAGAGGCCAAGCCTCACTTGTCTTCACCAACCCCTCAGCCCAGATGACCTCAGCAGGTCTCAGGACCAGCTGCACGTAAACTTAGCATACCTGTGTAATTATTGGTAAGACAGAACACCTGTCATTTGCTTAAGACAGACAAAATCCAAAAGGAAAACGTATCAATTTGCTTCTCTATTACTCTGATAAAACACTGACCAAGGCACTGGAGAGAAGGCTCAATGCTTAGGAGCACTGGCTACTCTTCTAAAGGGCCTAGGTTCAATTCCCAGCAGCCATATGGCAGCTCTCAACCATGGAGTCCCAAGGTGGTCTGATGCCCTCTTCTGGACTCAATGGTCACTGCACACATATGCAGCACAGACACACGTACTGGCAAAACATCCATATATAAATAAATAAATCTCAAAACCAACTCTGACCATGAAAGGGTAGGGGCTGTACTTCATACACGTCACCGCTCATCATTGAGGGCAGTCAGAGCAGGAACTGAAGCCGAAACCGTGGAACAGCTCTGCTCAGCAGCTTGCTCAGTCTGCTGTTTTTTATAACCCAGACCACCTGCTTGGGGTGTCACTGCCCACAGTAGGTGGACCCCTCTGCCAGCAATCAGCAATCAAGAGAATGCTACATGGGCATGTCCACAGGCCGATCCGACAGAGGCAACTTCTTATCGAGGTCCCCTCCGCAAGAGTGTCAGCCAAGCTGGCAACCAAGCTCAGCCAACACAGAAAACAAGCACACCTGGGGGGCGGGGCGGGGGTGGAAGCAAGGTAAGATACCTCCAGACTGGGCAGCCAACAACTGGGAGTTCTTGACTCCACCATACCCTTGTGTAGGCTTCAAAATTATTTAGTGAAAAGAAAAACAAAATGTTATCTCCAAACCCCAACTTCTCTGCTGCCAGGAGCTCTTGCTGTAGAGCCCAGGCTAGCCTTCCTACCTCAACTTCTCTGGGATTGGGGTTATAGGTGTACACCACAATGCCTGGCTTTCTGCCAACCTTAAAGTTTGTCTAGTTCTGTCCTTTCCCACATGCCATAAGGAGCATTGTTCATCAAGTTAAGCAGGCCCCAGACCCTTGCTTAGGGTAGGTGTGGTAGTGTACATCCGTCATCCCAGCTGGGTGGTCACAAGTTCAAGGTCAGCCTGGGCTACATAGTGAGTGAGAGGCCAGCTGGCATTAAAAGACTCTCTCTCCAAAGATTGCCCTGCATCAAAAGAACTCCCTTTTTAAAAAAAAAAAAGATTTATTTCTTTATCTTTACGTGTAGTGAATGTGCTAGCCTGTGTTTACCTGTACCACATGCTTGCAGCTGTGGAGGCCAGAGGACATCAGATCTCCCAGAACTGGAGCTACTGGGGGTTTTGAGCTGTCTGATATGGGTGCTGGGAACTGAACCAGGTCCTGTAAAGAGCAGTTGGATCTTAACCACTAAGCCATTTTTCTGGCCCCTCAAAAAGAACCTTTTAAACATTGTGGTGTTTTTAGTATGTGCACACAAGCACAGAAGGCTAACTCGTGCTAACATGTTACTACCTTAGCACCTATATTTTTGTCATGAGAACCCTTAAGTTTCCCTCAGCAAACTCCATGCATTCCCCATGTGGTTATCATCTGGAGTCATCATGTTGCCCAATGGATCCCTAAGATAACGGTCTGTCACCCTGAGTCATACTTCCTCTCACTCCGGCTCAACCCTCTGCTCAACTTTCCAAATAATCTGTCAATCAGCTCCCCTGCCTTCCTAAGTCATCTAGGGGCATCTTGTCTAGACAGGTCCGGCAGCTTCCACATGCTCTGCCTGCACTTGACAGTGCTGCAGGCCTTTCTCCTCAAAGCACCCAGAGAGTCCTTGTTGTAGAAAGTGCAGTGCATTCTGAAGTGTCCCCCCACCCCCGCCACCCCAGCCACCAGTCCTGACTCACATGTGTCTCTCACCTTTACCCTCCAGGCAACCACCATTGTGAAGTTTGGGGGTTACTATGGAATTATTTTATTAGTAGTAACAATAACACATCAGAACATGCTAGGCCAACCATTTCTTATTGCACCTGGAAGTTATACATCCATACCATGACTTAGGAAGACAGTACCTCTGGGTGTAGGGACATCTCAGGCTCTTTCCCCCAAGCATGATGGCCGAGATCCCACAGGGCGGAAGGAAGAAAATGATTCCTAATTTTGTCCGGACATGTGTACCATGGTCCACACATTCACACCCTACCCCTACTCTACGTCTCCCTACTCCATGTCCACATGATAAACAAATGTGAGAAATTTTGAAAAACAAACAAACAAACCTGTGCCTCCATTCCCCAGTGCTCATGTCCCTGCTTTCTTCTTGCCGCTTTGTTGGCCCCTCTGGCCATCTCCATGGCTTGTCCCATCCCAACTTTCAGGGACAGGTAAGAAGTGAAGGTTACCTTGATCAGCAATGGCCAGTGATGTCATCAAGTATGTCTATGGAATGCAGCCCCATAAAAAATCCAAAGGGAGAGGATGGCAAGATAGCTCAGTAGGTAAAGGCCCTTGCTGCCATGCCTGAGGGTCTGAGTTCAATCCCTGGGCCCCACTTGTTGAAAGATGAGAACCCAAATGTTGTCCTCTGACCTCCCCACATACACAATAAATAAATGTAACAAAAATAAATTTAAAGGCCTGAAATTCCTACACTCAGGAGGCTGAGGTAGGAGGATTGGCCTGAGTTTGAGGCCAGTCTGGGTTACATAGTGAGGCTCTGTCTCAAAAAACCAACAAAACAAAACAAAAGACAAGCTTTCTGGCCATGCCCCTATGGATGTGGCAGCCCCCGACCCTCTCTCACACCCAACTCGAAGACACACTCCATCCTTCATAAGAGCTGGTACCCAGCATTCCCTGACTTCTACGGGAATGGAACACCCGAGGCTTGTGTCTGGTGCGTGGGAGACAGTATTAGGGGCAGAGCCCCATCTATGAGGTGTTGCTGCCAGCAAATGACCTTGTGGGACCCTAGCTAGAAGACACCTAATTCGTGCTGCTTTGCATGCTGGGGAACCCCCTAGCCCACACCTGCAGTCAGATGCCATAGAGAGAGATGGGGGAGGGCAGACTGAGTTTGTTTCTTCCTGTCCTAGGCCCACTCCCACTTCTTTGGTGCTTCTGAACCTCCCTGAAGACTCATTTCCTTGCCCTTTAATGCCTTTGCTCAAGCATCACCCCCTCACCCCTATAGTAACTTTCTGGGGCTCTGTCATGCTCTATGACTTTTAAAACTCTCAATCCCCTTGTTTTTCTCTTTGAGTTTTTTTGGGGTTTTTTTTTGTAAAATTAATACATAAAAATTGAATGTGTATGATGGGCAATGAATTTTATTACATTTGTCTAAGGTATATGTGTATCTATTCATATGCACACGTGTGTGGCACACAAACACATGGAAGGCAGTGGACAACTTTTGGAACTTCATTCTCTTTATCATGTGGGTGCTGAGGATCAAACTCAGGTCATCAGGTCTAGCAGCAGGAACCTTTATCGGCTGAACTATCTTGCCAGCCCCCACACAATGTTTTGGTACAAATGTATACAGGTCACAACTACAACACACTCATTTGTGAAGTGTTCCAACTGTCCTGTTGCAAGGATTAAGTCTCCTGGGCCCCCTCGGCCAGACATGGTGGCACATGCCTATGGTCCTCGGGAGGTGAAGGCAGGAGGATCAGGGGTTCAAAGCCAGCCTAGGCTACTCAAAACTCTGGACAAGCTCATGGCCCTCACTAGGCCTTTGGCTAGAATTACTATATTTTTAATTCAGTAAAAGTTCAGCATTTTTAATTCCAAAAAGCCGTACATAAATGACTAAGAGGTTAGCCCCCAAATAATAATCCTTCCTCGGGTTTACAGAGCTCAGAATTCACTGACCTTCAGATGACATCAGAGCACGCTTCAGTTCAGTCCTGGACTAACACAAACTTTGCAAACTGCTCTGCAGTTTAGGTTAAAAACAAACAAATTTTAAAAATGTCTTGAGACCATTGAAAGAAAAGGGGAAGTGGTCTCCAAAAGTCCAAGCCCACTTTGAGCTTCCACAAAGAAAAAGGAGACATTCTGGGGATGGAAATCCAGCCCAACTTGCAGCCTTCCTGCCCACTGTCTCCCCACAACTCTGCTCCTCTTCAGAAAAGTGTGGGTGTGATGGTACCCATCTTTAATCCCAGAACCCTGGAGGCACAGGCAGGCAGATCTCTGTGAGCTGGAGGATAACCTAGTCTACATAGGGAATTCCAGGACAGATAGGGCATCATGGTCTCCAAAAAGAGTTCGCCAAGACAGGAGTCTGGGAGGACTCCCTCCAGATGCAAGAACGGTAAGAAACTTGACTCCCCCTTTCTCTTATCTCCTCTTCTTCGACAAAGCCTGGACCTGGATCTAGAGCCTGACATCTGCTGACTAATTAACATCTGCCTTACCTCGCACACTCAGTGTTATCACTTGCTGAGAACACATAAGCCTGTTTTTCAGGAATTTCACATGTAGGATTTACTGGTTGTAACTGCAGTCACAATGTCAGACATATGACGGTCCTGTGTGTGGAAGCAGGGTGCATACCTGCGCACACACCTGTGGAGCCGTAGGAGGACCTTGCATGTCTTCTTCCATTGCTCTCTACCTTACTGCTGTGAGCAGGGTCTCTCACTGAAACGGGAGCTCAGTTGGCAGCACCTAGGAGCTGCCTGCATCTACCCCAGGATCAACACTGAAACTCCAGTCCCAGTGGATCTGATGCCCTCTCATGGGAACCAAGCACACACGGTGCACTTACACACATGCAGGCAAAACACCCATATACACAAAATAATCTTTTTAATTAAAAAGAATACTGTCATATGCATGTATACACAGGAATACGTGTTTATAGAAGGAAGGTTCAGAATGTGTGTGTAGGTATCAACGGAAAACTGGAACAGCCTGGGCGGCTGGTAGCTTGAGAGCTCTCTGGGGCGGACTGTGGGGCTGACTCTCTCAGAGAAGTGTTGGGCTCTCCCTGGGTGAGTCAACCTTGGCTTGGTAGCCGGGCTCTGATACTCCCTAACCACGGAGCCTTCAAGTTACCTTCCATTTTCCTGTCAATAAGGGAGGGAGCTGTACCGAGAGAAGTCTGGGGAAGCACAACCTGGTACACAGTGGCCCAAGGTCAATGCTGAGCTCCTCCCTGCCCCCTTGGTGGAGTGTGCATAGATGAGTGCACTCACTCCGCGTGAGTGAACATGGAGGCCAGAGTTTGATGTCAGTGGTGTCTATTTTTTTGTTTTTTTTTTAATGTGTATAAGTGTTTTGCTGCATGTATGTCTGTGCACCACATTCACGCTGTGCCTGTGGAAGCCAGAAGAGGCCTATTTTTGGAGTGAGTTCATGAGCAATTTAAGATTTGGTCTCAAAAAATAAAATCTGGCCTGGAAAGATGGCTCTGTGGTCAACAGCACTGGCTGCTCTTGTAGAGGACAGGAGTTCAATTCCCAGCACCTTTGTGGTGGCTCACAACCTTCTGTTACTCTGGTTCCAGAAATCCAATGCTGTCTGAGTTATGGCCATCATGGAGATGAGCATGCATGGAGATCATACATACTGAGGACCTGTGTATGTGTGTGTGTGTCTTGAAATGCTACATAGCAAGGCCCTCTTTCTTTTCTTAGTACAAAAGAGAAATAGGGAGGAAACAAAGAAGAGCTGGAGGGGGCGGGGATCCCAGCACTCTGGAGGCAAAGGTAAGAAGGAGGGGGGCGCACACAGGTAGGATAGGCAAAAGATTCAGGGGCAGCAGGGTAATGACACTGAGGCCTTTTTAAAAAGGAAAAGAACTGGTGGGGGTGGAACATCGCCATTCACCTGTCTTTCAGTTGGACAACCAGACACCTGGTGGCTGGCTGAGTCCCCATGAGTGCGGCCCACTTGCTTCAGGCTGTGCGTGATGCCTTTTGAATGTCTGCCCCTTTTGCAGACCCAGGATCCTAGCAGCCCTCAGTAATTGGTATGATAGTTCTGTCCTCAATCAGGCCACGTACACCTGAGACTTAATGATCAGACCAGACCACTTCTGCTGCCCATCGCTCACCACAGATGTCAGTCTAGACCTTTCTCTAGGTCAGCGCTTTCTCAACCTGCAGGTCATGACCTCTGGTGGGGGTGTTCAACGACCCTTTCACAGTGGTTGCCTAAGACCATGGGAAAACACAGGTATTTATATTACGATTCATAATAGCAAAATTACAGTTATGAAGTAGTAATGAAAATATGGTTGGTCACCATACCACGAAGAACTGGATTATTATTACTATTATTTGATTTTTCTAAACAGGGTTTCTCTGTGTAGCCCTGCTGTCCTGGAACTCCCTTTTGTAGACCAGGCTGTCCTCTAACTCAGAGATCCACTTGCTTCTGCCTGGGATTAAAGGCATGCGCCACCACCGCCCGTTTGAGGGACTGTTTTAAAGGGTCACAGCATTAGGAAAGTTGAGAACCACTGATCTAGATGTTCTCACTGCCCTTGTTGAGCTGGGCCCTGCCTATAAGTTCTTCAAGATCGCGCCTCACAGCCAGACCCTAATCAGTCCTGTATTTGCAGCATTCGCTCGGCCCAGAACACTGGAATTACTCCCCTCCGCCGCATCCTACCCGGTTCTGCCAACACTACCGAGGACCCGGGGTTTCGAACTCGAAATCTCAGGAGCTGCCCGCCCAGCTCCATACACCAGGCCCGCCCAGAAGAACCATGCGCATGCGCCATTTTCAGCTGCACCGTGCTCCCCGCCCACTCCGTAATCCGCATGCGTGCCGAAACCAGAAACCTCAACGCGCGCGCGCCCAGCCCGCGGCGCATGCGCAGAGCCAGCAGTGCGGGGCCTGACTTGTTCGACTGTGTACTGTCTTCCTCTTCTTTCTCCTCTGGGCGCTTCCGGGACGCCGAGGCCTGTTCCGGAATAGCTGGCACCCGCTCTCTCTGCCTTTCTCTCACGCTCGTGATCTTCCGGCGCCATTTACTCGACAGGTGACTGTGGAGGACCCTCCCCGCCCACGCTGCATTCCTGTCACTCAGAGCGCGCGCCGTGCCCCAGGAACCAATCAGCAGCCGCCGGAGGTAAAGGGGCCCCCGCGAGCCTGCGAGAAGCACGCGCGCCGACGGGGCGGGGCTTGAGGGGGTGGGGTGTGCTCAAGCCGCGCCCCCTGCTCTACCGTTAGGAGGTCGCTGGGCAGCTGACCAGTGTGAGTGGGAGCCTGAAGGTCTCGCGTTGGTGACGCTGTTGGCTGGAGGTACAAATAAATTAATGGAAACTAGAGCTCCTGTAAAGTGTCCCTGTAGCACCGATATGGCCCTCCTAATAACATCAGGAGGATATTTCTGGAAATACTCCCATAGAAGCCCGAAGCCCAACACTCTCTTACATACCCAAGAAATGTATTCGTGAGACCTGGGTTTGGGGGTTCTTTATGCCTGAGTATAGGAAGGAGGCCCCATAAAAAATTGCAAATACAGTTTTAAGTACTAGGGAGCACTTAGAAAAATGGGTAAGTAGGGCTGGGCACGGTGGCTCACACTGTAATCCCACCAGTGTGAAGCCAGAGACAGGAGGATTGCCGTGAGTTTGAGGCCAGCCTGAGCTACACAGAACAGGAGGATCCTATTTCAGAGGAAGAGGAGAGGAGGAGGAAACTGTAGACTATTAAGTTCTGGAATGTGTTCCTCAAGAGCAAAGGCATTAGAACAGTTAGGAATTGAAGGTCTCCAGGAAAACTTTGCAAAGCAACTTGTCAATTCTGGAAGATTCCCCAGTAGAGATGCTTGAGAACAGAGGTGGTCAAGGGGTGGGAAGATGGCTCAGTGTGTGGAGTGGTTGTTTGTAAGCCTGAGGACCTGAGTTTGAACATGAAAAGTGAGGTGTGGTGGCATGGATTTGTAGTCCCCGTATGGGGGGCAGGGATGGGCAGATGTGTGGGTTCCTTGGCCAGCAGTATAGCCTAGTTGATAAGCTCGGGGTTCTATTGAGATACCCTGTTTTAAAAAGAAAGTGGGGCTGGCAAGAGGGCTCATTGGGTAAAGGTGCCACCAAGGCCAAAGAGCTGATTTCCATCTCTGGGACCTATGTGGTGGGAAGAGAAACTGGTCTCTCAGAAGTTGTCACCTTACTTCCACATATATGATACGTCTATCTGAGTGGGTGGGTGTGCGCACCTGTGCATACACGATTAGTGATTTGAAAGAAAGTGGATGGCACCTAAGAAACTACACCTAAGATTGACACCTGGTCTCCACATGTACAAACACACACATGCATGCACACTACACCTGAGATTGACACCTGACCTCCACGTGTACACACACACACACACACACACACACACACACACACACGACAAAGAAGCTCTGGAAGTCCCCACCACAAGAATATGCTTATTAGGCTTTATCTCTGTGCGGTTACTGTAGGAGCCCTGAAAATAAACAATTACATAGTAGTTTGTGGAGAGTGCTCCCAGAGAACTCTGGAGACAGCATTCGAGGTCCCAGATTGCAAGTCGATGGCCACTTAGGTTCTGGATTGTTCCCCACAAGAGCTGTTAAGTAGACTCAAATACTGATTTCAGAACACTGTGCAAATGGACACTTGCTTGCCTGAAAGAGGGATAGTCACAGTAAACAGGCACTTTAGTGTGAGGGCAGGATCTTTGTGGGGCACTGGGGAGGTTTTCAGAATAATAGGGGAGAAGACAGTTAATTGCAGGGGAGGAAGGAGTCCCAGGTTGTGGAGAGGTCCTGGGTCTGTAAACAGTCATTTACGCTCTGAATCACTCCCATAAGCATCTGTTATCAGCCCTTCCCCTCCTCGGTCAGTCCAGTTTGTGGCTAGAGCCTAAGAGGGGCTAGACAAGCCCCTACATGACTAGCAAGATTGCCCCTCATTTCTAGAGGGACCTGTTGATGTCATCAAGGCCTGAGGTGGACATGGGGAGGGTTTTGAAGGAACGCAGTGTAAGCGCCAGATGCTGTGTGTCTAGGTTCTTGGGGACTACACTGTCCCCACCTTCACTGCTTCTGCTGTCTGCAGAAGGCAGCCATAGCCACTCTGTAAATTGGTTGGGGCCAGGTTCTAATGAGATTATATGTTTGGAAACGCAAGACAATGTAGATTCAGTCTACGGGCCATGGTTTGCCAACCTGACCTCTTGAGCTAGAGCAGGCCGTCCATACAGTCCTGTGGACAGGGGAGGACTCAGGGCTGTCCCCACAACATATTCCACTGTAAAGAGACACTAGTGGTGGAGAGTAGGTCACATGGCCATAGGTTCCAGAACATCTTGAGGATTAGACACTGGAGAGACCTATGTAGTTCAGAGTCAGGGGGACTGACTAGCAGAAGTAGTGCATGGGAACCTAGTGGGGGATGGGGGAGCCAGCCCCTGCCGCTCTCACCAAACTCACAGTCAGCAGTCTTGGAACTCTTTTACTGATTTGTAAGAAAATGACTTGGGAAGGAGACTCTCATTTTTGTGTGGCTCTGCTACTGTAAGTTGTGTTTGTGCTGGAACATTCCAGTAGTTGTGAATAGATTTATTTCTCACTGCCCTCAGGGGTAGACTGTGGGATTGCCAATACTCGTGTCTTGTTTTTCCATGCTTGCCATTAAGTTGCCTTGGTGATCAGAGCTCTAACCTCTGCACTCACATTTCTTTTAGTCAAGAGGAGGAAGAGGCAAAAGACTGTGTATGTAAGGGGACATTTTTGAGTACTCCCAAATCATGTTTCTGATACCACACTACTTACCACACCTAATTGCCAAAAACAAAAAAAATTAGAGAAGTATTTTCTGGGTAGCTGTGTGTTTACCTCACCAAATGGAAGAAGTAAAGAAAGATACAGGACACTGGCGGCACTTGCTCCCTCAGCCACAGATCTCCCTTTGGGTTGTTCTTTGTGCATATGTATGTGTTTATGTGCACATGCATGTAGTACCCAAGGAAGCCAGAAGAAGGCGGTATTCCCCAGAGCTGGAGTTCGAGGTGATTGTGTGCCATCTGATGTGGATGCTGGAAATGGGACTCGATCTTCTGCAAGAGCAGTATGTACTCTTAACTGCTGAGCCATCTTTCCAGCCTGTGGTTGGTTTGTGGGGTTTGGTTTTGGTTGTTTTTGTGAAGATTCATTTTTAAGAGAGGGTGGGTTGGTGTAATGGGTACAGGTGTGTGTTGAGGCCAGAAGCATTAGTAACTTGGTATGTGGAGTCAGTTCCCACCATGTGGGTCCTGGGGATTGAACTCAGGTCATCAGTGTTGGTGGCAAGCATCTTTGCTCACTGAGGCATCTCGCTGGTCCAGTGCTTTCTTTTATAAGGAGGAGCCTTCATATAGTCAAATGAGCACCATGGAGAGGGAGGACTCTTTTGCACTAAAATCTCCTTGTTCCCTCCAGGTGACCATGTCAGAGTCTGGGCACAGTCAGCCTGGGCTCTATGGGGTAGAGCGGCGGCGGCGGTGGAAGGAGCCGGGCTCCAGTGGCCCCCAGAACCTCTCTGGGCCTGGAGGTCGGGAGAGAGACTACATTGCACCCTGGGAGAGAGAGAGACGGGTGAGTGACCCCAAAGATAGCATACAGAAATCCAGGACTCTCGTATGGTTGAACTCCTGCCGTCAGCCTGTCTCAATACAGGGCCAGTGGACATATCCATGTCCAAAACTGGCCTCGGGGAGCAAGGAGAAAGAATAATAAAGGGGCTGTTTTTGATGATATGGCTAAGAAGACCTTTGAAGAGGTGACTTTGTGATTTTGCTTTTTTTTTTAATCTTTTTTTTAAGGTTTATTTTATTATTGTTAGTTATGTGGAAGGGGGATGTTCACATGAGTGCGGGTACCCTTAGAGGCATCAGATTCCTTGGGAACTAGAGTTACAGACAGTTGTGAGCCACCTGCTGTGGGTGCTGGGAACTGAACTCAGGTCCTTTGGAAGAGCAGCAAGTGCTCTTAACCACTGAGCCATGTCTCCAGCACCAAGAGGTGACTTTGAGTTGGGACCTGAAGGAGGTGAAGGGACAAGCCATTCCAAACCCTAGATGAAGAGCACTGTGGACAGAACAGTGTGTGCAGGGGTCATGGTGAGGCTGCAGCAGGAGGAGGACCTGAGAGGAAGTGAGCTCAGATCCCACAGGCATGATGGCCTTTCACAGAGAGGAGCTGCATTAGAGGATTGAGACAGAGCTGATACCAGCTCCTGTTTCAGAGTCACATGCCCCACTAGCAGCATGTATGCCCCTGTTTTGCAGAGTGTCCTGTCTCTGTGGGGCTTCCCAAACCCTCATAGGTGCCACATGAGCCCATGGACTCTGTTTCATTCACAGCCCTTGGGGGACTGTCCAGGTCTTCCTACAGCTTGTCAGCCGTAGTCCCTGAAGAAGCTGCTGCAAATCTTACCTTTGTCTCAGGCGAGGCTGCTCCCTGATCCTTTGTACATCCGCCTTATCAACCTGACCGCAGCCCCTTCTTGTCATTCTGCTCATGTGTGTGCTCGTCCCGCTGGGCTTGTTCTGGATCCCCTGCCCTTCCGACCTCCTTGTTAGACACCCCTGTTCTGAGCACACCTGTTTGTCACCCCCTTCCTGCCCCATCTTCCTTGTTAGACACCCCTGTTTGTGAGCATACCTGTCTGTCACATACCCCATCCTCCTTGTTAGATATCCCTGCTCGTGAGCACACCTGTCTGTCACCCCTCGCCCCGTCCTCCTTGTTGGACACCGCTGCTTGTGAGCACACCCGTCTGTCACTCCCCCGCCCCAGCCTCAGTCCTGGAGGTGTTCTCTCGGAGTTCTCCTTGCCAAGCACTCGGGTCATCCTGGGGTTCCAGCAAGCCTCTGAGCCAGCAGAATGAGTAGGACTTAAGGAGAAACAGGCCCAGTAAGGGTCCACAGTGACCTTAAGCAGGAGCAGGACTGAAATTTGGACCTTCCCCTCTAGACTAGGGGTGATGGGGAGACAGAAGAGGATGATGCATAGAAAGGAGTCCATTTGCCTGTGAGAACAGGGACAGGGCCAAGGGCTTGGCAGTCAGGGTAGTAAGGATCCCAGTGGCTCTCACAGAGCAGGCGTGTGCCATGTGTCAGGGGTCCCACTGGGCAACACACAGGCAGTTTCCCTCTGTCCTATACTGTCCTGTGAGGGTGGAGCTCCTGCCCTGCTCCCAAGGTTGACCAGGTAGGAGTGGGTGTGGCTCTTACTTGGGTTCCCACACCAGCTGCAAAGCTCCGGCTTTCCTTCCTTCCCATGGAGCTGCAGAGGATGCTGTCAGGAGTGGCGAAGATGTAACTCTGAAGCTGGGTGAACAGGCTCAGAGCTTGTTGCTGTGCTCAGCCAATTCTGTATGGGTTTCCCAGTCTCATGGGAGTAGTATCAGCACCTGGGTAGAGTTGGGAGGCATCATGGAGGTTGTCTGTATTAATAGCTGCATTCTCTCTCCTCAGGATGGCAGCGAAGACCCCAGCACTAACGTCATGCAGAAAACCCCCATCATCCTCTCAAAGCCCCCAGCAGAGCGGGTGAGCATTGAGGACCTCAGGAGGGAGGTGGGAAGAGGGGTAATGGGAAGTCTCCACGGTGATCTGCAACCTTCTCACTCCCACAGTCAAAGCAGCCACCACCGACCACAGCCCCTGCTGCACCGCCAGCCCCAGCACCACTGGAGAAACCCATTGTGCTCATGAAGCCACGCGAGGAGGGGAAGGGGCCTGTGGCTGGAGCAGGGGCTGCCACCCCTGAGGGCACTGCCCTGCCACCCCCTACAGTCCCTGTACCACCCAAAGGAGAGAAGGAGGGGCAGAGACCCACGCAGCCTGTGTACCAGATTCAGAACCGGGGCATGGGCACTGCTGCACCAACTGCCATGGACCGTGAGTGGACCCCACAGCCTGGGCAGGGACCAGCTCCTGGCTGCCTTAGTTCCTCTCCATCCTGTCCCCTCTTTGCATCCAGCCATGGTGGGCCAGGCAAAACTTCTGCCTTCCTGGCCCACTCAGACCCTCACTGTCCTGTGTAGACGGCATCTGTACTTTCGTTTCCTGGATGCTCAGACCCAAATAATTGCACAGAAACTATATTAATTACAATACTGTTTGACCAATATCTTAGGCGTCTTTCTAGCTAGCTCTTATATCATAAATTAATTCATTTCTATTAATCTATGTATTGCTACAAGGCCGTGGCTTACCAAAAAGGTTCCAGCCGTAGTGTCTTTCTCCTTGACTCTGCCTACTCTCTTTCTCTATCTCTGTTCAGATTTTCCACCTGACTTTACTCTGCTAAGCCGTTGGCCAACACAGCTTTATTCATTAACCAATAAAAGCAACACATATACAGAAGGACTTCCTACATCATTTCCCCTTTTCTGTCTAATTAAAAAAGAAAGGTTTTAAGTTTAACATAGTAAAATTACATATAACAAAACAGTTATCAAGCAAAAATTATAGTTACAATATTTAGTCCATTTACATTTGGAAAATTAAGGAAAATACTTTATCCTGTATTTGTGAGTCTACAGTTATATCTAATTTATTTTTTATCATAACTAAGGAAAACTATAACTGTATTCAACTCCAGCAAAGACCTAAATAAACAGAAATGCATTGTAAACAACTTCCAAAGTTCTAGAATTGACAGAGACATCTAGCTGCCTGGACAGTCACCCAAAGTTCTTTTGTAACATTGGGGCATCCATCTTCATCCTTCAGGCCCATAGTATCCAGCAGTCTTTTCCGTGAAGCAGGAAATTTGAAGGACAATTCCACCTATATTGGTAGTTTGTCAGTTCTTTTCTTCTGTGTCCTGCAGAATGTCTGGCAGTTTCTTCTATGAAGCAGGAACCCTGAAGGACCATCCCATCTTTTGGAAGGTTTAGCAGTCACTTTTCTGTGGGTCCTGCATGTCCAGTTCACACAGCATACCATTAAGCAGTCCAGGCAAGAGCAGTTTCTTACCCAAATGCCTAGTCTTGTATTGAAGGCAAATGCCATAACAAGTTTCTTCAATGCCCATTAACCTCTCTGAATTGGTGCTGCCAGAAGCAGACATGTCTCACTGTCAAGAACAGTCTAAGTTCTTAAAAAATTTTAAATGCCATCCATATTCTGTAGGTCTTTGGAGTGTTGAAGATTATCTAACTGAAATATATCTCTGTATATCTAGAAACTAACATGACTAAAAGTTTGATGACTATCTATTAACCTGTATTTCTTGATTTTATACATTACATTTTTAAATAAACTGCAAACATAATACCTTAAACAAGAGCAGAAATACATATACACAGTGTAACAAAATTGATCTTAAATCTGTATCAATGGACCAAGATTCATACCAATGCAAAGTATTCATTTCTATATGAATTCTCTCTCTTTCTGTCCAGCTGTGGTGGGCCAGGCCACGCTCTTGCCCTCCTAGCCCACTCAGACCCTCACTGTCCTGTCTCCTCTTTTTGTTCAGCTGTGGTGGGCCAGGCCAAGCTCCTGCCCCCGGAGCGCATGAAGCACAGCATCAAGCTGGTGGATGACCAGATGAACTGGTGTGACAGCGCCATTGAGGTACAACCTCCTAATTCCCACACGTCTGTCTATACCCCTCCAGAACCACCCTCAGGACCTGGGAGGAGCTCCCATCAATCAGGCGTGAATTTTATCCAACTTAGGGGTTTCAGTTGAAAGACTGGGTTTGCTGATGATTGGCGAGAAACAGTGGGGATTAGACCCAGGGCCTCCTGCACGCTAACAACTTCTCTGTTCTCGAGCTCCAACTCCAGGCTGCTTTGAACTTTTTGGTTCAGAAGTAGGGTACTAATTTGCCCAGGCTACTGTTGAACTGTCCAGTTTTCCTGCCTTAGCCTCCTGTGACACCAGAGCTGGTTGAAACCCTGATGTACTCTGATGTCTCTTGCTAGATATTCCTGCTACCCTAATACCAGAACCTCTGTGCCATGGCACAGCAGAGGAAGGTCCTGATCCCACTCCCACATTCCTCCAGGGTCCAGCCACATGCTGTCTTCACCGTGCCAGCCAAAGGCTTCTTCCCAGCAGCTCCTGCTCTTTCTAGGGCATCATGTTATCAGGCCGATGTGCCTGTGCCTCTCTGCTTTTGTACCTCTTCCACTGTTAGCAGACTCTGGAAGGGCTGCCCCTTCCCACCCCTGTAGCCTGATCCTGTTAGTGCAACATGCCAGGGCTGTTTATTAACCTTGCCCTGTCCGCTGGCTCCACTGTAGCCCTTTCTGTAGTGATAAGCCACTCTTTTTTGCATTGCCTCGTTTGGCAGCCTCCACCTCTGCAGGGCTACTGAGCACTTGACATTGTGACCCCTGTTTAATGAATTAAAATGGCCACATGTGATCCTGCTGCCACAGCGAACCCCATTCCTGGTAGTTTGGCTTTTCTGTGCGGAGGCTCTTTAGACTCCAGTTGGCCTTTGGAAGAGGTTCTTCTGCCCCCTGGTGGTAAAACTGGTGACTGGAGGCAAAGGTCTTAGGTGTTTACAGACATAGCTCCTTGCTCTGATCTAGGCACACTCTCTGATCTGCAGTGACTGCCCGGATCAGGAGCCTGACTTAGGTGGTCCTGTCTTCCTGACTCTCCACTCCTCCCTTGAAGTACACTGGCCTTTCCCCACTGGTTCTCAGTCCTCCCTAGCTGCCCCTGCCAGGCTCTACTAGGCTTGTGGGCTCATGTCTCCCATTGCCCCCCAGTACCTGCTGGATCAGACTGACGTGTTAGTGGTCGGTGTTCTGGGCCTCCAGGGGACAGGCAAGTCCATGGTCATGTCACTGTTATCGGCAAACACTCCAGAAGAAGACCAGAGGTGAGGCACGGAACAGGGTTGGAGACCAGGGGAAGATGGTCATCCATGGGGAGGGGGACTGGGATTGTAACGAGTGGCTTCCTGTCCCTGGGCTCATGTCATGGATGAGGATGAGTGAGGGCTGTCTGTGGAATGAGGTGTCACCAAGGCTTTCAGAAGGTGGTGGTTACCTCAGGCTCTCCTCTTACTCAAGTTTTTTTTTAATTTAATTTTTATGTGTTTGAATGTTGTGCCTGTGTTTATGTCTATGTACAACTTGCCTTCATGGTGCCCACTGGAAGCCAGGAAAGGTTTCAGATCTTCTGGAATGGTGGTTCCAGGCAGTGTGAGTCTCCATGTTGGTGCTGGAAACTGAACCTGGGTCCTCTGGAAAAGCAGGCAGTGTTCTCAACTGCTGAGCCATTCCTCTAGCCCCTCAAGTGAATTATTGACAGATGAAGCAGCTGGCACAGAGCCCAAGAGTTAAGGGTACCTGGTGATCTGGGAGATAGGACAGGGAAAGAGTGGATTCTGCACTAGCCTTGGTCCTCCTGTGTTATGTTCCTCTGCATAGGGATGGTGAGGCCTGAGGTGTCGCTGACATGCACATGGGTCTTCCTTGAGGGGACATGAGATGAAGATAAATGGTGGTAGTAGAAGAGGATTTGGAAGGGGACTTAAGAACTGCATCCTGACACTGAGGCAGGGAATCCTTGGCCCTCCTAGAAATAACCTTTCCACATATGTGAGTCACAGGTTAACCAAGCCCTTACTCCCTACATGGAGAGTGACCTGCCACATGTCCCACGTTACATATGCCTTACTTCTTTCCCTTTCTCGTGTGCACATGTTCACACACACATCCACTAGGTTCTCACCAATGTCTCCTAAGGCACCTCTTAACACAAGACATCTGGCTTGCAGTGTCTTGGGACTTACTACTTCAGGCACCACCATACTGTTGGCATTAATTAGTCTCTTTCCTAAAGTTGATTCAGCTCAGTGCCTCACTGGAACTTCTCTCTATCTACACAACCGAGCAGGAGCATGGAAGGCAGGGACAGGGGACTAGAGGAGCTTGAGAAGTTCAAAGGAAGACTCAAAATAGGGATGGACAGTGTCTTAGTTAGGGTTACTCTTGCTGTAATGAAACATCATGACCCAAAGCAATTTGGGGAGGAAAGGGTTTATTTGACTTCCACTTCCACATCATATAGTCCATCACTGAGGGAAGTCAGGACAGGAACTCAAAACAGGGCAGGAACCTGGAGGCAGGAGCTGATGCAGAGACCATGGAGGAAAGCTGCTCACTGGCTTGCTGTCATGGCTCGCTTAGCCTGCTTTCTTATAGAATCCACCCAGGACCAGCAGCCCAAGGATGGCACCACCTGCCGTGGTCTAGGCCATGAGATAATACGCTACATTAGTGGTTCTCAACCTGTGGGTCTTGATCCTTTTGATGGGGGACATCAATTGACCCTTTCACAGGTCACCTAAGACCATTGGAAAACACAGATATTTACATTACAATTCATAACAGTAGCAAAATTAGTTATGAAGAAGCAACAAAAATAATTTTGTGGTTGGGGGTCACCACAACATGAGGAACTGTATTAAAGGGTTGCAACATTAGAAAGGTTGAAAACAGTTTTGCTTGCAGCCTGATCTTATTGAAGCATTTTCTTTCTTTTTTTGGGGGGTGGGGGTGGTTCAAGACAGAGTTTCTCTGTGTAACCCTGGCTGACCTGGAACTTGCCCTGTAGACCAGCCTGGCCTTGAACTCACAGAGATTCATCTGCCTCTGCCTCCCAAATACTGGAATTAAAGATGTGTGCTGCCCCCACCCAACCAGTGAAGGTATTTTCTTAATTGAGGTTCCCTCTCCCATGGCTTTAGCTTGTGTCAAGTTGACATAAAACCATGCAGCACATTGACCCCTTGGCAGCTTGACACACACACATACCACATTCAGCCACAACCTTTCCTTTCTCAATGATCCCAAGATCTCACGTGAAAGGCATAAATAACTTTAAAAGACCCACAGTCTTTACAGATTCAAACACATTAGAAGTTGCTTTAAAATACCCATCTCTTTAAAAATAAAAAATCTTTTCTACTGTGGGTCCCCGTAAAAAGCAAAATTAAGTTAAATACTTTCTTGTTTTAAGAGGGAAAAACCAGGGTACAGTCAAAATCAGATCAAAGCAAAATCAACAATATAAATAGATCAACGTCCAATGTCTGGGACTCACTCGAGGATCTTCTGGACTCCTCCAAGGGCCTTGGGTCACTTCTCCAGCTCCACCGCCTGCCACACACACACTTGTCTTCTAGGCTCTGGCTGCTCCTCTCCACCACAGCTGCTGTTCTCGGTGGTTATCCCATGTATACTGGCTGGTTTTCTGTGTCAGCTTGACACAGGTTAGGGTTATCAGAGGAAGGAACCTCTCACTCAGTTCAGGAGATGCCTTGATGAGCTCCAGCTCTAAGGCATTTTCTCAATTAGCAATCAATGGGGCAGGGCCCTGTCCATTGTGGGTGCTGCCATTTTTCTGCTGCTGGTCCTGTGGCCCTCTACATCAGCTGCTGCTTCCAGGTTCCTGCCCTGTTTGAGTTCCTGACCTGACTTCCTTTGGTGATGAACAGCAATGCTGAAGTGTGAGCCTAATAACCCTCTTCTCCTCAACTTGCTCTTTGGTCACGGTGTTTCATCACAGCAGTAGAAACCCTAACTAAGACACCATAGCACTGGCATCTCCGAAGCACTGATGTCTTCTACTACAACTGAGCTGTACTTTCACCAATAGCTTCTCCTAGGCTCTCTTCATAGTGCCAAATCTCAACTTCTTTACATGACCCCTTCAGCCCTGAGCCTTCAACTGCCACTGAGTCTGCACCTTCCCTAGTGGCTTCTCCTGGCCTCTCACAGTGCCAAGCCTCAGCTGCTCTCCATGACCCCTTCCTGCCTTTAAAAGCAGCACTTCCTGGGTGACTCTTACATTACCAAGTTCGGTTGCCAACTTGTACAACCTTGGCCACCTCTGGAATACAACTTCTCTGTGATGACTCACAGGATACACTTACCAGAAGACTTTACCTCAGTGGTGCTGGTCCTTCCACAGTCCTCTCCAAAACAACATGGTCAGGTCTGTCACAGCAACACTCCACTATCCTGGTACCAACACAACACTATTGCTCTAATGAAACACCATGACCAAAATGCAAGGTTTATTTAGCTTACATTTCCACATTGCTGTTCATCATTGAAGTCAGGGTAGGGCTCAAACAGGGCAGGAACCTGGAGGCAGGAGCTGATGCAGAGGCCATGGAAGGTGCTGCTTACTGGCTTGCTTACAGGCTTGTTAAGCCTGCTTTCTTATAGAACCCAGGACACCAGTCCAGGAATGGTACCACACACCATGGTCTGGGCCCTCCCCCATCAACCACTAATTAGGAAAAGTCGTACAGGCTTGCCTGCAACCCAATCTTACCGAGGCATTTTCTCAATTGAGGCTCCCTTTCAGATGACTCCAGCTTGTGTGTAGTTGACATAAGACTGCTAGCACCAGACACAGTAAGGAACAAGGGCCAGGTTGTTCCCAGAAGCTGGAGCTGGGCTTTTGTACAGAGGGTGCCTTATACTTAGTGTACAGACAAAGGGCTGTGAGCCCTTTGTGTGGAGTCTCGCATCTGAAGCACAGTTTTATTGTTGCTGTGGTTGGGGGTGGGAGGTTGTTTTGTTTCCTTAAGACAGGGTCTCTCTACATAGCCCAGGCTGGCCTCTATCCCACAATCCTTCTGCCTCAATGTCAGGTTTTTCTTCTAGGGGAAAGGGCCCATACTTCTTACCAAGTCTTGGCCTGGTGGAAACCCAGAAAAGATTAGGGAGCACCATTGCCTGAGCCTAAAGCTCAAAGGTCCGTCTGCCTCTCCCTCCCCAGCCTCTCTGCCCAGTTGCATCTATGCTGTCATGCTGTTTCACCTCTTGGGTGGCATCTTTGCACACCCCTCTCAGCAGCAGACACAATTCCCTGTGCTCTCTGTCCAGACTCCAGAAACCACTGTCTCAGTTTGTATTTTACCCGTGGCATGTGGTAGACTTTGGTTCTGGCTCTTTTTGTCAACTCCTAGAGATTTCACCTCATTTACAGCCTGCCTCCCCTCCTTCATGCCCAACCCCTGTCTCCAGCCATTATCTCCCCTGGCAGATGCCGAGATCTACCCAGCCAGTCTTTGTGCCTTCGCTCAATTCAGCAAATGTGTACCAAATGCTCCTTGCATTGCCAGCTCCTGTTCTTGGTGCTGGGTTCCACAATACGCGTGACAGTCATAGCCTGCCATGTGGGCTTGTTTTCTGGGGAGTTTGTAAAGAGAATCCATCTGGCATGTTAGAGCCATTTGGCATGTTGGAGGATGATAACAGCCAGGCATGTAGTGAATGCCTGTGGTCCCAGCTTTCAAGAGGTGGAGGCAGGAGGATCAGGCATTTGAGGTTATCCTTGGCTACATAATCAGTTCAAGGTCATCCTCAGCCTTATCCTTGTTCAAGGATAACAAAACCAGTTATGACAATTGGCCCGATTACAGTTTTTAAATCCAGCACTGAAAGAAGAATGGACTCAGTGGATAGTGTGCCCTAATGAGAGGGAATACAGACACAAAGCCTTAGGCATGGCTTAGGGAGTGATTTGCAGAGCAAACAAGAAGAGGGTCAGTAGCTCAGGGACAGCTTGTCAAGTGAGGCCCGTGGGTCTCACAGAGAAACATGGGCAGAGGGCTATAGGAAGTGAAGTGTGAGAGGCCCTGGGAGGTCCCATGCCTGCGGAGCCACCCTCCAACCTTTCCTGCAGCCCTTGCACACAGCAGAGAGGGGCATTTTCCAAACCAAAATCTATTCATTATTCCTCTGCTTCAGGACATCCTGGACTCATACACCCCACCCCAACTCCTGCCTGTGTCCCATGAAGAAAGGCCTACATGTCTGCCTGCTGATGCTCCTACCTCAACCTGGCCTGTTGTTGCCTCTCTCCTTAGTCTTGCCCTCTGTGCCTCCAGTCAGTCTAACACAGCCCTGGTCTGCATCTACCCATCCTCACATGTACGTCCTGCCTGTCCCTCTTCACTTGCTCCCTGGAGCATCGTCCTTGCCCTCCTCAGGGCAGATCCACCACCCCCACTCGTGCCATCATTGTCCCCATCATTGTCGTTCCTTAGCCACATAGTTTCAGAGCATCTTTGAGCCAAACAGAAGTCTTTGGAGCCAGTAGCTTTGTTTTGTCTGATACTCTGTCCTGTGAGCATTCTCACATGGATGTTGGGAATCAAACCCAGGTCCTCTAGAAGAGCAGTGCACACTCATAACCACCAAACTGTCTCTCCAGGCTAATTGCACACTTCTTGAGTGTGAACTTTGTAGAAGGTGATATTTGCACCACAAATACCAAAAGTCGGACACACTTGGTTGGGTAGTAGTATCATTCCCTTCTTAAAAAAAAAATAAATAAATGGAATGAAATGGTGTCTTCACTGTGTAGACCAGGCTGGCCTCATAGCGATCCTCCTGCCCTTGCCTTGTAAGTGCTGGAATTAACAATATACCCCCACAATGCCTGCCAATTTTCATAATTTTTTTGTGACACAGTCCCACTGTGTACCCTGGCTAGCCTGGAATTCATAGAAGTCTGCTTACCTTGTTCCTCCAGTACTGGCATTAAAGATGTGCACCACAGCTCCCTGCCCTTGTCATCTCCATATTACAGATTAGGAAACTGAGGAAGAGGGCTTAAGGGCCAGGAAGACAGAGTTGAGATCTGTAATCTCGAAGTCTGGCAGTCTCTGCTTGTAAACATTTGAGTCTGCTGACTCCCTTAGCTGCACTGACTGTACCTGTGGTGAGCGTGAAGCTGAGTGCTGAAAATCATGTCACTCCCTAGCCATGGCATCAGATGGAAGAGATGGAAGGCCTGGGAGCTAGCAGAGGGTCTCAGCCCCAGTGTCCATGTCTTAGGTTATTCTCTGGCTGGAGAGACTCAGTGGCAGACAGCTCATGTGTTCCATGTATCCATGTGTTCCTCCTCATAGGGCGTATGTCTTCCGGGCTCAGAGTGCCGAGATGAAGGAACGAGGAGGTAACCAGACCAGCGGCATCGACTTCTTCATTACCCAGGAGCGGATCGTCTTCCTAGACACGCAGGTGCCAGCCCAGCCCCAGACCCCTCTCCCTGGCCCTTACCATCCTCCTGTTAGAGTGTGACCCTCCCCATTCACCTTTGCACTGCGGCCTGGAGAATCTCCAAACACCATGCCTTCAGGTCTGTATCAGTCTAGATTCTAAACTTCAACCCTACCAGGAATGAGACCTGAAGTTGAACTCCCTTCACCTGTCAGTGGGAGTGCAGGCTCTACTCAGCCTCTTGGAAGCTCAGTCGAGTCTATGGAATGGTGCAAGAAAAGTGTTTGACCAACACCTGGTACCAGGTTCTTGCTTAGAATTGTCACTGTCATTGGACTGACCTGCCGTGAACATCCAGGCAGTGGTCCTCAGCTCCTCACCCTCAGGCCCTTCACAGGTCCTTTTCCATTTTTGACCCCAAGTTTCAGAAAAGGAGAATCATACTGCCTGTCTGCCTGGGAGTTTCCCCAGGGTTTAAAGTTACATAGTAGCACCAACACGGGTAGACCTGAGCCAGATGCTCTCGACTCAGCACTGGGGTCTCTAGAACAGTATTTCTCTACACTTTGACCTGTTTGCCTGGCCAGTGCCTCCCTTCTGAAGACTCCCATGGTGCATGCTTCTTGGACATTTGCGGCCTCTGATGCCTCTGTTCTCCACACCCCTCCACTGTAGTGTGAATCACTGCTGTGTGTGTCCAGTCCCCAACTGCCTGGAGCCCTTTGGGCACTGGGCCTGGCCCAGCATTGGTACTCCTTGGGGAGTACCAGGCACTGACGACACAGAGTGGAAAACTTGCCATCTGGAAAGGCTTTAGGAAAACCTGAAACCCTGGGTGCCAGGCCTTGTTGTGTAAGGTCTGCAGGGACCTGAACACAAGCAGGCCCGGCCAAGAGCACCTTCCAGGACAGCTCACACACTGCTAAGCGGCAGTATGACCGACACCAGAATGGTTTCCCGAGGTGTTTAGTCGACTGTGACTTTGAGGAAAGTTCAGTGTGCTAACCACTGTTTCTTCTACATGCACTGATATAATTTGTAAATCCACACCAAGTTTCACACTAATCATTTTTTGACCTAAGTAATTATTTCAGCAACGCTTTGGAAGCACATAAAACAGCCAGTGACAAAGAGTATTTAAAGGGCCAGGGCTTATTTACGCTGTGTGAAACTTAGGAGCACCATGGCCTCTTGGGACTCCAGGCTCTTGGAAACAGCAAGGCTTGGCTCAAGAAGGCTGGGAGCCTGGCTATGCTTTGGAGTTCATGGTTCGCCCCTTCTTGCTGACCAGCACTGCACTGGGTAAACATGACCTCCTCTGTTGCTGGCCTCACTTTGTCCTCGGCAGTGTTTGCCTGCACTCTCAGAGCATGCCTCGCAGTAACTGCCTCACCTTCTGGGTCCATCTCTTGCAGCCCATCCTGAGCCCATCCATCCTGGACCACCTCATCAATAATGACCGCAAACTGCCCCCAGAGTACAACCTCCCTCACACCTATGTGGAAATGCAGGTGAGGGAGTCTGCTAGAGGCTGAGCTGGGGGCTGGGTGGGGACGGGGAGGATCTGGACCAGGGGCTGGGCTGGGGGAGAGGGGGCAGCTCTGGCTGAGGACAGGCCTGGTCTCCAGCAGTCACTTTCCACTCCTTGCCCTCAGTCTGGTGCCCCTCTATGTAAGGTGGCTGCTGCTTCCTACCTGGCCACATTTAGGGTTGGCCTGTAAGGAAACAGTGTTGTTCACAGAAAGTAGCTAAATATACCGAAGCCCTTTGTGTTGCCCCTTGAGCTGCATCCTGGGAAGAAGAGCCAGTGTCTGACCTCTGTGTCCCCACCCCCACCCCGCCCAACAGTCACTGCAGATAGCTGCCTTCCTCTTCACGGTCTGCCACGTGGTGATCGTTGTGCAGGACTGGTTCACGGACCTCAGTCTGTACAGGTGAGCTGCGAGACAGGCTGGATGGAGGACAGCCTCAGTCCAGGGCCTCACCTGTTCCCTCAGTAGCCATGGGGGTACTGTTGCATGTTTCCACAGGTCCAAAGGCCTCTGCTGGCTTCTCCACACTGGGGTCTAGGTAATGCCTGTCTCCTCTCCTACAGCCCTGTAAGAAACCTTCACCAAATTCTCTCAGTCACTATTAGACTGCTTACAGGGCAGTGGCTGCAGCAGGAGCATAGGTAGCCTTAAAGCCACCCCATGGGAAGGCCTGCACATGGAGGGATGATGACTTCCCCGTGGCTATGAGGATGGAGCCCCTCCCTAGTCCTTCCCAGTCTGCATGCTTGTGCCCTCCCTGACACATGTGCAGTTAGGGCAGAACTGCAAACAGCTACATGGGAGGAGTGGCTGGTCTCATGCCCTCCTTACCCTCTCCTTTGAGGGAAGTCAGTGGTGGTCTTCAGCCACTGGGCACAACTGAACTCATGAAGATGACTAGGCCTCTGCAACAGCCCTGCAAAGCGCTTACCCCTCCACAGACCTCACCTAGCTCAGTGTGGTGAGCACAGCCCTTTCTGTGCTGCCTGATAGGGTCCACACCATGAGGAAGACACCCTGGGCATCTGGCTAGCCATCCCTCCTGCAGCTCAGTGCCAATGTGTTCCTCGTTATGCCTCTTGTCCTTGGCTGGAAACACTTGGCCTGTAGATCTTCTCTGATGCCCTCATGGTGTGAGGCCAGCTTCAGTCCTCCCCTCCCTTCCCACACCCCCACCATGGTGCCTTCTACTCTGAAGTGACACCACTGTTCTGATGACCTCCCTTGATGTAGGTTCCCAGCACTATATCCTGGGTCTGACACAGGCAGGTGCAGAGTGCACAGGGGCAGGTTTGCTCAGTCTTTGGAGTTTGGTTTTTGAGCAAGCGTGCATACTGTCTGGTCCCTTGGGCAGCAGGAATAAGGCGGTGGGCCGTGGGGAGGAGAGTCCTGCCTGAGCAACTGGGGTCCCCAAAATTTGGTGTTTTCAAAGTTTGAATCCCAGCTATGTTGAGTGGGTACCTGCCTCTGTTCCTCATTCTGTGCAGTTCGAGTAAATCAAGGAGTTCAAAGCATCCTGTGCAGCACCTGCAATGGCACAGTACTGGCACAGTGCCCACCTCGGCAGTATTGTGCCCTGAACGGCACGGTAGTGGGTACAGCACAGTTTCTGGTACAGAGAAGCACGTGTTCAGTGGGGGCTACTCTTGAATAACTCTAGAGGTGGGGCTAAGTGGTGGGTCTCTCCAGCAATAGAAGTCTTGCCAGGAATCACAAGGGTGTGGCCACACCTGAGTGATGTAATTCTGGAGCATCCCACCTACCACCATCCACCGGGATTCATTCATACAAATAAAATAAGGAGCCCTGTCACAGGCTCTGGGTGCATGGGTGTGAAGAACACAGAACAGGTGGCTCCTGTGGGGGTTGTGTTCTGCTGGAACCCTTGGCAGAGCTTTGTTGTGGAGCCATGGTCTGCAGCTGGACCCTGGGAACCATGGGTAAACATGTAGAGAAAACCCATGTACTTAACAGGTCTCGTTTCCCCATTAGATAACGGGTTTGTTTTATTTACTGTTACACACTTGGCAAATGTGTTGGAAAACAGCACAGAGTGAGAACATCCACATAAAGACCTGTGCGCAGATATTTATAGTACCTCTGTTCATAATGGCCGCCCAGAAGCAGCCAGCATGCTTTGAGTAGGTGAATGGATGAAGAAGTGGGTCCATCCAGACAATAGGGTGTTATTCAGCACTAGGAAGAAATGAGCTGTCAAGCCATGAAAGGAACGGAGGAACCTTAAATGCATATTGTCAAGAAGCCAGTGTGGGAAGGCTGCAGCATGTGCGGTTCTGGCCATGTGACAGCCTAGAGGAGGCAAGGCCTGGGGACAGGAGGGGGATGAGGGTGAACTAGCATAGCACAGAGGACTTCCAGCACAGTAGCCCCCTCCCCCACCCCCACTTTGCTGGGGACTTCTTGCTCAGTGCGTGTCTCTGGACTAGAGTGTGCAGGGTGAACTGGGGGACAGTGATGATCATGCTCTGGTCTGCCAGGTTGTCAAAGATGCATGCAGGAGCGTGGGCCAGAAACTGTTTTAAGAGGTCTTGGTTGGTTTGTTGGGATTTTGTTTTTGAGGGACTCAGTTTCTATGTACCCATACAGGCCTCAAACCTCAGGTGGCTGGGATTACAGACACACACCAAAGCTCAGAGACAGCAGAGTTGACCCAGGTGCCATGAGCTGGTTGCCTGAGGTGCATAAGGAGGTTGTCTGACTTTCACCAGAATCTCAAGGTGCATCCTCCCCAGGATGTGAAAAGGGGGTGCACATACATGGCCATCAGCCCCTCATTCCACACCTGCAGGTTCCTGCAAACAGCGGAGATGGTGAAGCCGTCCACTCCGTCCCCCAGCCACGAGTCCAGCAGTTCTGCAGGCTCGGATGAGGGCACTGAGTACTACCCGCACCTTGGTGAGAGCTGCTCTGGGGCCAGAGGTGGGCAGGCATGAAGACTTGGGGAACACTTTTGTGACTGCAAGAGGGGAGTCTCTGGAGCTCCCTCTCTGGCCCCCACTGTCTCAGTCCAACCCCGGAGGCCAAGCCTGGGTCTGGCTCCATGTCAGAATGGGAGAGGAGTTTGCCTGCTACTTCTGTGTCCTTGATGTCCCAGGGGGAGGGACCTGCTCTCTGCCTGCTGTGTCCTCCCTGGTGCACTTTGATGATTGTGTTCCTGGACACACACGTGTACACACTTGCCTCCTCTCGTGTTCCTGATCACACAGCTGTCCTTGTCTGTCTTGTCATCAGGCTAGGGATCCTTGATGCTGGAAATTGGGTCTGACTGTGTCTGTCCCCAGCACCACCCTGCTCACAAATACTGAATGACTTGAACTAGTGGGGGGAAGGGGTGTAGGGCGAGGCTAAGCGTTGTCTGCTGCATGGCTGTACACCCCCCCCCAGTCTTCCTGCAGAACAAGGCTCGCAGGGAGGACTTCTGTCCCCGGAAGTTACGGCAGATGCACCTGATGATTGACCAGCTCATGGCACACTCCCACCTGCGCTACAAGGGTGAGCATCCCCAGGCTCCTGGGCCGGCCAGTGGCCTAGATCCTTGTGCAATTCCCTCCCAGGCAAAGGCCCCCAGATGAGCCTTCTGGCCACCAGTCCCCCACCACAGACCACAGCTCAGGCTGCAGTCTGGTGTCTGTTCCTAGGGACACTGTCCATGCTGCAGTGCAACATCTTCCCAGGGCTGCCACCCGACTTCCTGGACTCAGAGGTCAACTTGTTCCTCGTGCCCTTCATGGACAGTGAAGCCGAGAGCGAGAACCCACCTCGAGCAGGTAGTTACCCTTAGGGACATCTGGCCATGGGGAGACAACCTGCCCTGGGGCCGGGAGAACTCTGGCCTGCCACTGGTGCTCACGACCACATTCCAGCATCGGAGAGGTTCAGGAACAGCTGTTCCGAGGCAGAACTCTGAAGCACCTATCCCCCGTTTTAGGGCCTGGTTCTAGTCCTCTTTTCTCGCTGCTACCTGGGTACCGAGGCCACCCCAGCTTCCAGTCCTTGGTTAGCAAGCTTCGCAGTCAGGTGATGTCCATGGCACGGCCTCAGCTGTCGCACACCATCCTCACTGAGAAGAACTGGTAAGAGTTGTTTGGGGTGCAGTGCAGCCTGGAGGGCGCTCTTGCAGGGGAACATCGTCAAGTAAGCCCTATCTCTCCAGTCCTTGCTAACAGGTAGCACTTCCCCAGGGCCAGCAGGATAAGTTTTGTGTGACTAACTCATGGGCCTCAGGCTCATTACAGGGTTTTTTGTTTGTTTTTGTGTTGTTGTTTTTTGTTTGTTTGTTTGTTTTCTGAAATAAAGCCCATGCCTATAGTCCCAGCATTGGAGACTAAAGGGAGGAGAGGGGGAGAATTATGAGTTCAAGGCCAGCTTAAGCTACACAGTAAGTTCCAGACCAGCCTGATCTACAAAGCCTACCTTATCTTAAAAACAAAAGTTTAGGCTCAAAGAAATGTCACATAGCAAAGTCACACACTTATGGTATGATGCCACTTAGTAAGCCAGGAGGACCGTAGGCAGAAGATCTGTTCACAGTCATGAGTGCCCAGCCTCACAGGTCACTCCTCTTTCTGTTCCTGCTCCCTGCCTAAGTGCACTCTGACGCACCCTCCTTCACCCTCAGAGGAGCTCTGCCTAGGAGTGAGTTGAATATGAGCAGGGCCTGGTGCAGCCTCTAACTCTACTACTGTAGTCACCCTCAGGCCCACGTCAGGGTACTTCTCACTGAGCACTTAGGGCAGAGCTCACGTTCCTGTCATTGCTAAACCAGGGCCTGAGGGGAGGGGAAGACCTGGGCTGTGCAGCTGCTGTTGAATGTTTTGTCCGTGGTGATGCTGGGAAGGAGTGGAGACACCTTTCCCCCTTGGACCTTCATCCAAGCCCAGTCCCTCAGCCTCCTCAGGAGAGGGCATGGAAGCAGGGCCACTCAGTCAGGGTGGCACCATCGCTCCAGGCTCTGGGAAGCCTTCGTATGTGGAAATTTACTGGGCCTCAGTTTCCACCCTTGACAGCAGCCCTCCACCCACAGGTTCCACTATGCTGCCCGGATCTGGGATGGTGTGAAGAAATCCTCAGCCCTGGCAGAGTACAGCCGCCTGTTGGCCTGAGACCAAGAGGGTAGCACACAGGAAACCCCTGTCCTGTGGACAGTAAGGGCACACAGCCTTCCCCCAGGAGGGGAGGAGAGCGACAGAGGCCTGGCAGAGGGATCATGGCTCCCTCCCAGAAACGTGAGGTGTCTGAGGCCAGCCCCTCCCTCAAATGGGGTGCTGCTTGGGGTGACCAAGAGATCCCACCCCCAGCCTGGGATGAGCAGCCCTTCCCAAATCCCCATAGAGACAGGCAGCAAGAGTCAGAGCGGTCCCCAGGAAGCCTTCCCTAGAATTGGGGTGGGGTTGGAGAGCTCTTTGTTGGGGAGGGAAATCTGATGGTTCAAATAAACCTGGTCACAGGAGCCTGCTCTGGGTTTGTTCTTTCCCCGACCCATCACCCACTCCAGGAACAGGGCAGCTGATCTTGTCACTAGAGCAACACAATGTCTGTTTTAAACTGAAAAGGTAGATTGTCAAATGTGGTTTGGCCTATAATCCCATCAGGAGATGGAAACAGGAGGACTAAGAGTTCAAGGCCAGCCACAGCTGTGTAAAGAGAGCATCCTGGACAGGAGACCCTGTCATAAAAATAAACAAATGCAGGCATGGTGGTGCATGCCTTTAATCCCAGCATTGGTTGGGGGGTGGGGGTGGGATGGGAGGATCTCTGTGAATTTGAGGCCAGCCTGGTCTACAGAGCAAGTGCCAGAGCTGTCACACAGAAAAATGTTCTCTTGAAAAATCAATCAAGAAATAAATAAAGGAGTAATAGGATCATCCTGTAACATACTGTTTGCCCTTACCCGGCTCTTCTCTCGCCCTTTGCACCCGCTGACTCTTGGCCTTCAGATGCCAAGCAGTGCACACATCCTGCTCACAGACAGGGAGATCCAAGACCCAAGGCACCCTGTGGCCATTGGTTCCCAGACTTCACTCTGGAGTTGTGGCCCCATGCAGAGTTTGTTTGTTTGTTTTGAGCAGAGGCTTTCTAACGAATCTTTTACAAACACACTGGAGAGTCCCGCAGTGCTGCCTGCATTGGGTGCAGTTCTGGGCCACAAGTCTGCACGCTCCTTTGCTACTGGACCTGTGATAGCAGAGTCTTTCTTCTCACCTTTGTTGTTTACTGTGACCCCTACATTATTTTTAAAATAAAGGAACTCCCGTCTTTTCTTTGATCTGACTTTCGTTGTAGAATTACCACTGCTGACGGATGATTTTCTTAGCTCTGGTTTGCCAGAGTTTCTTAACTGACCATCACAGTGAACCCACACAAACAGCAGGAAGTCTCTGATTCCCTTCACAGACAAGATGTACAGATTTATTTGTTAATGTATACAACATTCTGCCTGCATGTATGTCTGCAGGCCAGAAGAGGGCACCAGATCTCATTACAAATGGTTGTGAGCCACCATATGGTTTCTAGGAATTGAACTCATGACCTCTGGAAGAGCATCCAGTGCTCTTAACTTCTGAGCCATCTCTCCAGCTCCGATATACAGAATCTTTTATAGTTTATTTTTATTATGTTCATTAGTGGTTTTGCCTACATGTGTGTCTGTTTAAGGGTGCTGGACTCCCTTGAACTGGAGTTACAGGTAGTTGTGAGCTGCCATGTGAGTCCTGGAAATTCAACCAGGGTCCTCTGGAAGAGCAGCTGGTGCTTTTAACCACTGAACCATCTCTCCAGCCCCCAATATACAGAATTTTGTCTTCTGTATTGTCATCACAGTTGATCACAGTTCCTACTGGAAGACCCAGGGAAATCCAGAATTTTGCCCTGGAGGGCCCACCACGTTCTGGCTTTGACATCTTGAGTACCCAGGAAGGAAGGAAGAACAAGGACACTGGAATATGCACTCCATATGATCTTAAGGCCCTCCAGGGCTGTACCGTCACATGGAGCCTTATGCCATGCCCCCAACTGTGTGGAAACCCTCCTGCTGCCCTTCCTTGTCCAAACTTATGTCTCATGTCAGAGAAGGTGCATACATCTGTAGTCCCAGCTCTGAAGAGAGCAGGGTCACAAATGCCAGGCCAGCCTTGGCTATATAAAGATTAGACCATCTCACAGATCCGTGAAGAGATCAACCTCTGCTCATCCAGGTTACGGGAGGGCTTCCTCTGGCTGGGAGTTTGCCCCAGAGTAAGGCAAGAGAAACTTGTCAACAACTAGGCCTCATCTCAGAAAGAGGGAGTCTGAGGTTCAGTCCTAAGCACCAACTAGTCTGGACAGCCAGAGCAGGGCAGGGACTACCCTGCAAGCCTGTCCAGCTTCCTGAGCACTCTGCCCAGCGTGGCACTCAAGGTCGTAGAGTTACCTTGCTCTAAGAGAGGCGGTGAGATGGGCCAGCATGGCCACCAGAAATATCACCCAGGCTTCTGCAACTTATTACTCTCAGCCAGTGGAAGGCAGATTTAGCCACAGCCAGCAGGGACTTGGTGTCCATTGAAGGACGCACCACCCACTTCTCTCCTGTCCCACTGGTGCTGCCTGGGCTCACACTTACACTCTGACTGAGCACAGCATGTGCTGGGCTTAAGGATGTCAGCCCTAAAGCTAGGTGGCCTCTATTCAGACCCCAATTCTACCAAGTGTGTGTGGCCTCAGGCCAGTGACCAAACCATGCTGGCTGCTTTCCTGTCTATGAAGATTTTTTGACCAGTGGATCTAAGCTGAAAATGCAGGCTCAATAGAGCCCCGGCTTTCCAAAATGACGGGCATGTCTCTGCCCTTTTTCCTCGGCACGTGTGGCTGTCCCTCTGTTACTGCTGCAAGAAGAGCCAACTGTTGGGAAGCAGTAGATACTCCTTCACTGTGGGGTTTGGTCCAGTCACACGATGTGACCTTGAACAACCTCTTTGCTCACTCTGGACCACCACTGATATTTCACACAGCCCACACCTGCCAACACCATCCCAGATCTAAGAGGATGCCTGACTTCCAGAGGCAGGGATCTGCTTGGCTTAGATCAGATGAGGTAGAAACAATTACCCTGGAAGGCATTGTGGTGTACTTCCAGTGCTTGGAAAGCTGAGGCAGAAGGAGTGCCATGAGTTCTAGGTCAGTCTGAGCTACAGTCAGGCCATATCTTAAAAAGCAGAGGGCAGGGAGGAGCTCAGAGAATTAATAAAGGTGTTCACTGACAATGTGACATGGTTCAATCCCCTGGAACCTATGGTAGAAGGAGAGAACTGACCCTTTGGGTTTGTCCTTTGACCTCCAAATGCACACTATGACACACACACACAAGTAAATGTTTAAAAAAGGACTAGCAAGTGAAGTGTGGCCCACACCTGGACTGCTGCTGTTGGCAGGTAGCCTTGTAAGCATTGCGGCTCAAATGGAAAGGGATCCCGGCAGTCAGGAGCCAAGGCATACTGAGTACTACAGTTCAGATGGAAAAGTTCTGGCAGTCGGGGTCCAGGGACACTGAGTGTTACAGCTCGGGTAGAAGAGTGTTCTGGCAGGGCCTGGAGGGATAGCTCAGCCGTTAAAGGCTAGGCTCACAACCAAAAATATAAGAGTACGGTTCCCAGCACCCACGGCTGTCCCTCCAGGTAATAAAAATAAATAAATAAATAAATAAATAAATAAATAAATAAATAAATAAATAAATAAATAAGAGTGTTCTGGCAGTCGGGGACCAGGGACACTGAGTGTTACAGCTCGGGTAGAAGAGTGTTCTGGCAGTCGGGGACCAGGGACACTGAGTGTTACAGCTCGGGTAGAAGAGTGTTCCGACAGTCGGGGACCACAGAATACTGAGTGTTACAGCTCGCAGTAAGCATAGTAGCCTACAGCCCTGTTCTAGGGAAAGGCTTCCCAATGTAGCAGGTCTACTCTGGCAGGAAAGGGCTTTCCCAGCGAAGTTAATGCAGTTCAGCTCTGGTGCCCTGAGTATAACAACTCCTCTCTGCTAGGGGAAGGACCCCCCAGGGAAAGTTTACAGCCCCACTCTGCTGGCTCCACCTCAGCTCCAGCAAGAGGGTCTTCACCCAGACCTCATTCAGGAGACTTAGTGGAAGTGAAGAATCCAGGAGAGTGACTGCCTCTACCAGGGTAGAAGACAGCAGCAAATGGAGCAGACATGGGGCTTATATAGGGCTTCTTAGGGGTAGAGTTTTTCTAGGGAGATTTTCAGGGTGTGAATTGGCCAGACTGAGTTTAGATTGCCTAGATACTTGCTCAGGGATTGATTGGTTTTATGCTTAGTTGATCACTGGCAGAGTTGGCTCTGGTTTCAGATCCAAACTATGTTTCTTTCACTGACCTTTTTTAGCTTTTGCCTCTAGTTTTGGGGCCAGGTCATATATTTTTCATTAACTCTGATTCTAGGGCCAAAGTTAGTTTCTTTAGCTCTGGTTTCAGAGTCAGGGTGTTTTTCTTTGGTTCTGGGTTCAGGGCTAAAGTCTTTCTTTCACTGGCTTGGGTCTCAGAACCAGGATGTGTCTTATTTCAGGGTCAGGTTGGGTTTCTTTGGCTGGCCTTTCTACCCGACAGTCCTGCCCTGATGGCCCCTGCCACTGCCCTGAGCCCCAACAGCAATCTGAACTTGCCAGCCTGAGCACTGCTAGGGCTGCCAGAGCCCATGTTCTCAGCTGTCAGAACATAGCCTTCAGCAGTGGCTGTGTGTCACCACTGAGTTACCTTTCTCTAGAGCCCGTGGCAGGCCTGTCATAGGTTGTTTAATATCAATGACAAATTAATCTTGCTGCCTTGGCTTCCATCTTGAGGTCTGTCATACGTTGTCTGAAGCCCACGTGTAACTTGACACCTTGCCCTGCCCTGTGATGACTTGAGATACATCCCACTTGTTAATCTCGGTGACCCAAACCTAACATGTGTCATAGCGGTTGACCGCAGTAAAACAGTATCAGCATTTCATAAAGAGCTTTCATTCCAAGCAGGTTTTACCCAATGCCCAGGGGATAATGCCAGTGGAACTTAAAAAAACCATAGCCTGACGTGTCTGTCCCT
>JAQHUG010000614.1:195017-210193 GCA_028555095.1 Dicrostonyx torquatus
GCTCAGTGGTAGAGCCCCTGCCTAGAATCCCCCAGTGAGGGACTGGAATGTGGCTCAGTGGTAGAGCCCCTGCCCACAATCCCCCAGTGAGGGCTGGGGTGTGGCTCAGTGGTAGAGCCCCTGCCTAGAATCCCCCAGTGAGGGGCTGGGATGTGGCTCAATGGTAGAGCACTTTCCATTTCAGAGGCACAATGTTTCCTTTCTCAAAAAAAAAAAATCATAAAAGCTAAATTGACAGAGGCTTTGCCACTGTAGGCCTGAGAAGAACAACATGGCTGACTAATTAATGTGTATTCACTGATAGTCCTGTCTCAGCAGCTGGGGAACGAGATTGTCCACCTACTTGTAGTGGCTCTGAGAGGAATAATGTGCTGGGGTTGCCAGCTAGCACACGGGATGTTAGGAATGGAATCTGAAGCCCTGCCTCAACCTCCTCACGCTGGTATTCCAGGCATGCGCCACCACATCCAGCCATCTCCGAGTGCAGGAAAGTGAGGCCTAGGAAGTTAAAAGTCATTTCATTAAGACCTTCAGCCTGCTTCAGAGGCAGGACGTGGTCCAGCACTCACAGGTCTTTTTTGGCATAAAGCCCCTTGATGGTTTCACTGCTGCATACTCAACTTGGCATGGCCAGACCTCCAGTTGGCACGGGCCTGAAGGAAGAGACCTGATGGGACTGGTGTGCGAACAATGACCACCCTGGCCTCCTGCCTTCCAAGTACCTGTGTCTGCTCAGGAATGATGACAGATCAGCAAATCCTGTCCTGTCTCTGGGCCTTGTTGTCCTGATGAATGTGTTGGGCAGAGACAGCCGGTGTAGACATTCTGTCATTATGTGACCATATGCATCCCCAGCCATGGCACTAAGGCAGGTCACATCCTCAGTGCTCCGTGTGTGTTCTTGTAGGTACTTCATTGTATGCAAGAGCAGGCACACACAGCGCTGGTGTGTAGAGGTCAGAGGACAACCTCATGGATTGGTCCTCAGGTACCTTTCATCATCTGTTTGAGATAGGATTCCTCATTGGCTGGGAACTTTGCCATGTAGCCCAGGCTAGCTGGCCCTCAAACTCCCAGAGACCCTCCTATCTGTCTCCCACCTCATCATCACTGGAATTACAAGTCCTCTGTTCTATTGTGACTTTGAGTCAGGCTGACCTCTGTCTCACTGTGTAGCCAAGGATGACCTTGAGCTTCTGATTGGCCTATCTCCACATGCTGAGTACTAGGGTTATAGGCACACACCGCCATGCAGTTTGTGGGGTGGATGCATGGATGGATGAACTCAGAGCTTTGTGTGTTCCAGGCAAACACCCCACCCACTGCTACCCCCTCCCTCAACCTCAACTTTCTTTTTCAGTGTTAGAATTTCAGCCTATGTCTTTGCACCTGGTAGGCAAGCAGTCTACAACTGGGCTACATGCCCACCCGCCCCTTGCAGGCTTTGCTCCCCCTTTCTCCAAGGAACTGGACTGGAAGGAGGAGCCTGTTTTCTTGTTCAGTGGAGAGGACATTCCCAGGAGCCTCAACTGTGCTCTCTCAGAGAGACATGAACTGTGGATGAGGTTTGGGCAGAGGAAGGACCTGGAACAGCAGGCTGGGAAGCTGCGGAAAAGTTTGAGCAACACACACATACACATGCAAACACACACACACACACACAATGTGTGTACACACACTCTTCTGTGGTTCTGTTGGGAATGGGGCTGGGCCTGACCCAGCAAAGCAGAGCTAGAGCTGCAGGCACAGAACAAGGCCTGAACTCCAAGAAACTGAGGGGATGGAGTGGAGAAAGGAGTCAAACAGGAAGTGGGGATCCATTGGGTAAAGTAGTAGAAGAGAGGTAATGAAGAGCCTACTGTATCCCTCTCAACCTTAAGACCTATGGTGAGACTCGCCGGCTCCCAGTTCCTAACCCTCCCATCACAGCCCCACACGGAGCCAGGATGCCCTGAGTTTGGGATGTCAACAATCCGTAGGGTACAGGGTCATGGGCTAATTTAGAGCATAGATTTAGAAGGGACCTGCTAAAGGTCTGTGCTTCTTTAGTATGTGTGAGCGCCTGCGTCTATGTCTGTGCATTACACACAGCTTGTGCCCACAGAGACCAGTAAAGGGCACTGCATCCTCTGGAACTGAAGTTACAGGTGGTTGTGAGCCACCACGTGGGTGCTGGGAATTGAATCCAGGTCCTCTGCAAGAGCAGCCAATGCTCTTAACCACTGAGTCTCTCTCCAGCCTTAAGCTGGAGCTTTTACTGTAGTGGGTGCTTTTGTTTGTTTTCTCTTGAAATGTTTTTTTTTAAGCCATTGGGGCTGGCCTCAAAGGTTTCTTTCTAGTTCTAGGGGTTAAACATAGGGCCTCAAGCATGCAATGCAAGTGCTTCTCCCCCTCCCCCAGTACAGCCCCAGCTGAGCCTCTACTCATGACAGCCCTGAACTTCTGATCCTGCTACCTCTACCTCCCAACTGCTGCAATTTCAGGTATGCCCTACTACACACAGCCAGCCAGGTCTGGGTTTTTTTCTACCCCTGCAGCCCCTTTGGTGCAGGTAGGGCCATGAGTGCCCCTAAGTAATTCTAATAGAGACCAAACAAGGGAGAGGGGCCTCCTGGGAAAAGGAGTTCTGGGTAAAGTTACTTGCATACAAGCCTGGTGCCCTGAGTTCAGTCCCCAGAACCGACTTAAAGACAGGATGAGAATTAATTCAAGTTGTCCTGTGACTTCTGTGACATGCATACTTACACACACACACACACACACACACACACACACACAAGAGGAGAGAGAGAAAGTCCTTTTACAAAGCAAAGAGAATTCACCCCCCCAATCTTCCCAGGAAAAGGGAACCCCCAGTCTGGGGCTGTTTGCTAGGGCCAGGTCACCCAAGGCTAGAGCTATCCTCAGATCTGGGAATCCTCAAGAAGCAGATGGATCCAACTTGGGTGAGCCCAGCTCCCTTGTCCCACATCCTTGTCTGCCACCTGCTTTGTGCAATCTCCAGAACCTTCTTGGGAGCTTCACGAAGCTTGGAAGGTTTCACATGATGTAACTGCCAAGCTGGATCTCAGCCCAGCCTCCTCTGCACAGAACATGAGGCAGAGACAGAGAACACTTCATTTGCTGCCTCCCCTGCAGATGACTCTCCAAAAGGCATCCAGGCTGTTTCTATTGAGAGCTTCCCAGCCCGCCCAGGACCCGAAGTCTCTCCCGGAACCACCAGTCATGGGGCAGTTGATCTCATTCATTCACCTGCCCCTGCCTCTCTGCCTCTCGGGAACCACAAATTTGACTTCTCATCTCACTGCTGAGTTCACACCTCCGACTCCACAGCTCAGAAATACCCATCTTTCAGATATTTCCAGGTCATTCTAAGTTGGCCACACTGGGCAGCAAGCTGCAAATCGGCTTCCCCACAACCTCTAAGCCTCAGTGAAGCTTCTGCACTCCCAACAACTCATTTATTTTTAATAAGGTTTACTCTGAATAACTCTGAATGTCCTAGAATGCACTCTGTAGACAGACCAGCCTGGCCTTGAACTCACAGAGATCCACTTGCCTCTGTCTTCTGATTGTTGGGATTAAAGGTATGCTCCACCACCACCTGGCTTTCTCTTAAGTTGAACACTTGTGACCCTTAATAGGGAGTTCAGGCTTCAGTCCAGACCAGAGTCCTGATCACTTTTGCTTACCACCATTCATGGGACCACCACCAAGAACCACGCACAGAGGAAGGCCCTCAAAAGTGACTAGGAGACTAATCTCACTGGGACACTTAAGCCCAGTAGTCAACCCCTTGCAGCAGACATACTAGTCACAGCCATGTGTTATTGGATCCCCCACATCCAACACCAGACACACCCTCCAGCCTTTCAGCCTAATCCCAGTAACCACGCTCAATTATGCTGCCATGGCTTGGATCTTAAGCACCACCTAAAAAAGGCATGAGTCCTCAATGCAGCATTCAGAGGTAGGGAGCTGGGGTGTAGCTCATCTTATGGTAGGATGTTCACCCAGCATTCATTAACCAGATGTGGTGGTATACACCTGTAATCTCATCACTCAGGAGGTGCAGGCAGAGGATTGGAAGTGCAAGATTCTTCAAGATATAGTTCAACGTCAAGGCAGGCTGTGGGAGGCCTTGTCTCTATGGAAAGCTTTCAGGACAGATCAGGTCATAAGAGCCTGAAGGCATCAGTGTATTGCTCCATTAATGGATTCATAATATGGTGTAGAGGTAAGAGTGGGAGACATAGCTTATAGAGCCTGGGGATGTGTGGTTTTGATCTTATGCCTAGACTCTTCCTCTGTGGTGTGTGTGTGTGTGTGTGTGTGTGTGTGTGTGCGCGCGTGCGTGTGTGTCTGTGTGTTGCTGCTTGGGTACCATGAGGTAAGCAGTCTCACCTGTCGTGTATTCCTGGAGCCAAGAAATTCTGTCTAAGCACAGGCCTATAGCTATGAAGCCAAGCACCATGGGCTGAAGCCTTGGAAACTGAGCCAAAAGGAAGCCTCTTAAATCTTCAAGTTGATTTGCTTAGGTATTTTGTGTAGATCCACTATCTCAGAGTCATGGAGACTTATAAGATTCTAGATGGGGATGTAGGTCAGCTGTAGAGCACCTGTCCTGAATCCCCCAGTGAGGAGCTGGGATGTGGCTCAGTGGTAGAGCCCCTGCCTAGAATCCCCCAGTGAGGGGCTGGGGTGTGGTTCAGTGGTAGAGCCCCTGCCTAGAATCCCCCAGTGAGNAGTGGTAGAGCCCCTGCCTAGAATCCCCCAGTGAGGGGCTGGGGTGTGGTTCAGTGGTAGAGCCCCTGCCTAGAATCCCCCAGTGAGGGGCTGGGATGTGGCTCAGTGGTAGAGGCCCTGCCTAGAATCCCCCAGTGAGGGGCTAGGGTGTGGCTCAGTGGTAGAGCCCCTGCCTAGAATCCCCCATGGCTCAGGAGCTAGAGAACTTGTCTAGCATGAAGTTCTAGATATGGTCCACTGGGGAGAACCAATAGCCCTCCCACTCATAGATTCCGAGACAGCTGAAGCTTAAAAGGCTCAGTCTAGGCTGTTGAGGGGGTCCATCCGCCTTTCTTCTCCTCACACGCCCCATGAACATTGCACGGCCTCTCATTCTGTCAGTCTCCCATGACCCACACCGAGGGAAGCCCCAGGTTTTCTGGCCTCCTCTTCCTTGCAACCCATGCCCACCATTGTTCCCTGCTATCAGGGCAGGCCTAGGGTGCCCTGTGTCGTTCCCCTCAATCTCTGTGTCTGTTCTCTCTCTCTCCAGAAGTAGCTTTCATCACATGACTCTAGGGCTGTCAGAATGGGACAAGAGAATGAAAGTTTAGTACATGGTAGACAATGCTTAGAGCCGGGCCCCAGGTCCATGCCCAACACCAAATTATAATATAGAGTACCTCAAGAGGTCCTTTCTCAGGGCTGGAGAGATGGCTCAGAGGTTAAGAGCACTGACTGCTCTTCCAGGGGTCCTGAGTTCAATTCCCAGCAACCACATGGCGGCTCACCGCCATCTATAATGAGATCTGGTGCCCTCTTCTGGCATGTGGGAACACATGGAAGGAATGTTGTATATATAATATCTTTAAAAAAAAAAAAAAAAAAAGAGGTCCTTTCTCTCTCTCTCTCACACACACACATACACCCACCACACACATACATACACACAGCCTCCCAGGCAATTTACTGCTCCTACCTTGGCCTACTGGGGAGCAGAGAGAGAGACCACTGGGCAGTCCTGGGTACCCCTCCACCCCTCAATCTCCCTGCCCTGGGGAGTCAAGTGTGACCATATTCAGTATTTACCCCCTAAATCCAGGGCTGTGTGCCTCCATAACACCTACCCTGCCACCCGTCCCACCCACCTCCTGCCCAGCAACTGCAGCGCTCAGTTTGATCACAGTAGCCATGTTTGGTTGATGTTGGTTTTGTTTAAGGGCTTGGCTGGCGGGTGAGGTGGAGGCGGTGGAGTGGGGCGAGGGTTGGGGGGCTGCACTTTCATTTGTCTTCTGACAAATCGCGCCTCTTCCAGCTGTCAAGAATGTACTTGAGGAGGAGACCAAGCTTCCTGCGAGTGGACAGCGGGGCTTCCTCGCTGGTTCCCTCCCCGGACACCCGCTTTTCCACACCGCAGTCACCAGACGCCTCCAAGCTCACCTCAGCCTGGGGCTCATCTTCCTCCAAGGCCTTGATGCGGACGCGTTGGGCATCCTCAGCCATCTCATTGAGACAGCTCTGGAGCATGGTATAGACTGTGCCGAAGCTGATGCCCCCAGCCACCAGCGTTCCGAACACAGGGATGCCCCGCTCGAAGGCACGGGCCACCCGCATGGCCCCATCCGAAGACTGCGAGTACAGCCGCAGGACAGTTTCTGGTGAGACCTCATTGGCCAGAGGGGAGCGGATGACGGAGCGCAAGTCCCCTGCCTGCTTGCCCACTTGCTCTGCCAGTTTGGCCAATGAGTCATCGTCTAGGCCGAAACTGCGGTGATAGCCACGCAGAGAGCGGATGAGCAGGGCGTCGTCGTAAGCGGCTGCCAGTCCAGGGACAGGCAGGGCCTGGATGACCCCGGACACCAAAGCTGTCTTAAGCACCTGCTCTTGTAGCATGTCCTTCTTCCTTTGCAGAGCCTCCAGCGAGATGTCAGGCAGGGAGAGCAGGCCAGCGTGGCGACGGTGGGCGGGCAGGTCGTGCTCCCAGGTGGACATGAGCATCGGGAAGTCATAGCGGGTTGGCGACAGGTTGGACACCAGGAAGATGCGGGGGTCATTCAGGCCGGCTGCCCGCAGCCGCTCCACGCAGTGATCCCGGATCTCCTGGAGGACAGCGGCCTCGCTGAAGCCCGAGGGCCGCTGGCTGCGGGTGGCCGCCAAATCTTCGTCCACCTTGGTGCGCACGAAGTAGAACTTCTTCCCCTGGCGCAAGATCTCCGAGGCCAGGCGGGTCTCCACGGCGCCGCAGCGGCGGGGAGAGACGAGCAAGAAGAAGTCATAGCGGCCGAAGTCCACCTGCTTCAGGTACTTGTCTGCTGAGCAGCCTGGAGAGCCGGCCCCCGGCAGGTCCCACAGGGTCACGTCAGGAAACTGTGGGTGCGGGTAAGGCGAAGGCTGCATGGTGGTCTCCACGACCCCTGTGAGAGCTGCGCCAGGATCCTCGGCCCCCAGGCCACGCAGGGCATTGATGAGGGAGGACTTGCCGGCTCCCGACTCGCCCGTGACGCCCACCTCCAGCCGGGTACTCTCTGAGTTGGCCAGCAGCTCCCGGAGGCGAGAGGCGGCTTGAGGGATGTCGCCAGACTCAAAGGCAGTGCGCAGGGCCTCCAGCTCTTCTTTGGCCATGAGGATGGTGGTCTCCTCCTCAGGCACCGCGGGCAACTTGGAAGTTGCCATGGTTCAGAGCTGGACAGGAAGATGGGCGACAGTCACAGGTCGTGTGACCTCTCAGCGTCTGCAGGAGAAGGGAGACGTTCATATGACATATGGAGGTGAAAGGACTCTCTTTAGATTACCTTTAGATTCTCTTCCTCAAGAACTGGGGTACCCTAGCTCTCACCTGTAATTCAGCACTGGGGAGGTTGAGGCAGGAGAATCAGCATGAGTTCCAGGACAGCTTGGGCTACACAGTCTCGAAACAACAATGCCCGGGTAGGATGACACTCGCTTCTAGTTCTAATATCGGGAGGCTGATGGAGACAGATCTACATGAGTTCAAGGCCAGCCTGATCTACACAGAGATTTCCAGGCTGGCCAGGGTTTCATAGTGAAACTCTGTCTCACTATAAACTATAACAACAATCCAGGTTTAGTTCTTCACCTGTATTCCCAGTACTTGGGAACTGGAGGTAGAGGATCATTTACAGGGAGAGTTCAAGGCTAACCCTGCGTCAAAATAAGAATCCAGGTCTATTTAACATGAGTTAAAAGATTTTGGAGTGTCAAAGGCTCCAGTTCACTTTCCACCTGGGCCCCTGGCTTGCCATGTTACCTGGGACAAAATGGGCACCACTCTGGGCCTGTTTGTCTCTACAGTCAGTGGGCATAATAACCAAGCAGCCTACTGAGACACTGTTGGGGGTCTGTGAGTAACCTAGGAAGGATTCAACTTTGTGAGGGACTTGTGCCCTGTGCCCAGAGTGAGGCTGGGTGGCCTGCTGAGACCGAAACTTGATGGTTCCTTACAATATCTGGGTTGAGACAGGGTATCACTATATAGCTCAGGCTAGCCCAAAACTCACTGTGTAGCCCAGGCTGTCCTGTAGTCACAACAATTCTCCTGAGTGCTGGCATTACAGGCATGAGCTACGATGCCCAACTAACTGACGCTTCCAAATATTTGAACCAATGCTGCCCAGTCATACTGTGGCCAGGCCTCCCATTCTGGGTAGCAGGACCTGCCTGTGGCTCTGGCCAAGCTGGGGAGCCACTACTTTTCAACTACTGTGATCACAAGGAACTAGTAAGAGGTGGCTCTCCCTCGCTTTTCTCATCTGTGAGATGTGGCTGTGACCGTCCTCACCACAATGTCTCCTAAGAGTGGGAGACTCCCATGAACTATGACATTCATAAAACAATGACAGACACACAGCAGATTCTATTAGCCACCAGGGTTGTGATTAATATCTGTGATCTACAACTTTCTTTTCTAAAGACAGGGTCTCTCACCTTAGCCTCCTGAGAAGGGATTGCAAGAATGTCCCCATGCCTGGCTGGGTTTGTAACTTTGAGCATCTGTCCTCCTGAGCCCTGCCTGCCTGCCTGCTCTGAGCCACCTTCAAAGGCCTCTTGGCCCCCCTTAGGCCCACCTATGTTACCAAGTCACCCCAGTCAACAGTAAAGGCATTCTTCATTCAGCCTGTCAACTCCCACCCTGGCCATGGTGGCCTTGCCAGGCCCACTCTCTCGTCTCAGATCTCCTTGCTGATGGTCTCTCTCTGTATCCCTTCCTGTAGCCCTGATGAAACCCTCTTCTCATTTGTGAACCATGTGACCCAAAGCCTCGAAAATCCAGCCACTCACCCAGTTGTGGTACATGCCTGTAATCTTAGCACTTAGGAGGCTGAGTCAGGGAAATTACCATGAGTTCAAGGCCAACCTGTGCTACATACTGAGGCCCTGTCTCAAACAAACAAGCAAGCCCCCCCCCCCACAAAAACCCTTCAAATGAATAATGAAATCTCTTGCTTATAGAGAGACTCCCTTAGAATCAGGGCCCACTTCATCTGGCAAGGAGAGGGATCTAGACTCAGATAACACAAGGGATATCTCCATACTCAGAGATGCAGTCAGAACTCTAGTCCAGGTCCATGGGCTCCTTTACCCACCTCCCGCTCTGCCACATCCCCCTTCCCCTTGGCCCTCCTGTACCCCCACCTCCTCCTCCACTGCCCTCCCACTATCTGACCCTCCTTCCCCAGCTTCAGCCACCCCTTCCCAGGCCCCTCCCTCACCTACCTCACCTACCTCAGGTGTGATCTGGGACAGGTCCCAGCAGCCCAAGGCAGAACAGTTGTCAGTGGTGATGGGGTTCGGATGAGAACTTTTGGAAGCTCGAGTTTCTGTGCACGGACCCAAAGGGCCCAGCTGGAGAGCCCGGCCCCTCAGGGACTCACCTGACCTGCAGGCTCTCCCTCTCCCCTCACACTCTCCCCGCTGGTGGCGTCTACTCCCCAGCTAGCCCAAGATCACAACCTGTTGCTAGGGCCCATTATAACAGTGAGTTCATTGGTCAGCTGGGTGCCGTGTAATAATGAGATGGTGACATCAGAGGGCAGGGTCCCAGGGAGCAGAGACTCCAACCCCAGGTGCCCCTAGAGCCACCATATAGGGTCACTTTGGGCCCTCCAAGGGGTCTTTTCTAACAGATTTGTTCAAAATCCCCTGTTGGCTGTGCATGGAGGGTGCATAGAGGTTTTGGCTAACACAGCGAAGCCCTGGGTTTCATCCTCAGCACCAATCACACCAAGCATAATGGCACTCAGTAGTTGGAGGCAGAAGGATCAGAGGTTAAGGCCATCCATGGACACATAGCAAGTTCTGAGGCCAGCCTGAGTCTCAGGAAACCCTATCACAAACAAACAAACAAACAAATATAAACAAACAAACAAGCGGCCCAAAATGAATAAGAGAAACTCTCTGTGATTTCCATCACCCTGAGGACAAAGTCCTACATGAATAACTTAGACATCTGAGGCTTTGGCCTTGCTCACCACTCTGCAACTTTTCAGTGGGCTGCTTGCCAGCCTGTCATCGTCCCTCATCTATCTATGTAGTTCTCAGGTGTCCCACGTGCTCTGGGACATGAGGGCCAGGGTGGGGGTGGGTGTTAGCTTGGCTAGCACTGGCTGGGACAGGAGGAAATGGGACGGAAGGACCCGGTTTCTGTGGTGGTTCATGCCTGTGATCCCAAATCTGAGGCAGTAGATTCCACGTTCAAGGACAGCCTTCTCTATATAGTGAACTGGAGGCCAATCTCACAAGCCCAAGGACCTGAGTTCAATCCTCAGAACCTATGTACAAAATGCTGGGTGTGGTGTTGGGCACTGGTGACCCTAGCACCGGAGACATGGAGACAGAAAATCGCTGGGGTTCCCTGGCCAGCAGGTCTCACCCAATTAGTGTCCCACAGACCCATGAATGGTCTTTGTCTCAAAGGAAGCAAGTGGATGACACCTGAGGTTGTCCTCTGGCTTACACATACACCATAAACAAAGCTTGACACGTGGTCCTAGCTGTACCACCTGCAGACCATACAGGTTCTGAATGGAGGACACCAGGCAGGGCATTGAGCCTCGCTTTCCTCCTTCATTCTCTAGAACGTGTTCTGTCCTTCCAACCCACCCCTCTGCCCACCTGGCAGCCTTTGCTCAGGGCCCATGTGTCTATCATCCTTGCTTCATTCTGTCCCCTCTGCTTCCTCGTTACCCTGTGAAGCCGCATCCAGGCTACGAAGAGGGAAATGAAAGTAGACATGAGTTGGTGGTGGTAGCCCATGCTTGTGACCCCAGCACTTCAGAGGTGGAGGCAGGAGGATCCGGCGTTCAAAGGCATCTTCAGCTACTTAGCAAGTTTGAGGCCAGTCTGGGTCCCGTGAGAGCTAAGAGCAAGTGGAGAGCCCTGAACCAGCAGATGGGCTAAGGCAAGGCCCACTTCGGTGGGAGGGGCCTGAGGGAGTAGAGGGTTCCTGGAAAGGAAAAGTCAAGATGAAACTGAATGGACATGGATGCTCAGGGGCGCCAGGCACAGAGAATGAATGGGCTTGGAGCTAGAGGCCTGTGAATCAAGGGGAGATGTAAAAAGCAGGGATGAGGGAAACTTGGCAAAGCACTGCCCAGCGTGCACAAACCCTGGGTCCCATCCCCAGTGCTATGAAGAAAAGAGAAGAGGGCAGGAAAAGGTCTAATCTAGGTGGCATGTGTCTGCCAATAAGGCTACTTGGAAAGCTGAGGCAGGAGGAGCACCATCTCCAAGCCTGCTACTGAATGAATTCAAGGTCAGCCTGGGCAACTGACTGACACATGTCTCAAACTGGAAAGTGTAGCAGCTGTGACGGCTCACACCTGTGGTCCCAGCATCGGTAGATGTGGGCTTTGATATCCACCAGCCTGACAACGCCATGACTTGAATACAGCTTGGTAGCTGAAAAGCTAGCAACTTAGAAAGACAATAGGTAAAGGCTTGGCTCCAGCCTTCCTTTTCACTTGTAGATTGCTCAATAAGAAGTGGCTGGCTCCAAAGCTGGTAAGGAATGCAGGTGTGTGTGGAGAGAATGTGAGGTCCCCGGAAAAAGAATGTGAATAGAGAATTCCTGAGGGTGGAGGAGCATTTTGCAGGAAGCATTCAGAGCATGGATAACTTGGGGGAGGGACAATAAACGCAAGGTCAAAGCGGTAAAGGACAGAGTAGTCCTGAGCGGCCTTTGAACAGTGATGGTGTGAAAGCCTGTTTCTTCCTCGCGCCTCCGGGAACACATTTGGGGAAAAACACCAGTTTCTATGTTGGGACAACAGTCCCCGACAGGTAGGTGGAGGTAAGAGGATAGCCACAAATCCAAAGCCAGCCTCGGCTACAGGGAAAGTTCCTGGTCAGGCGGAGCAAACATGAGGCCCTACTTCAAATGAAAAAAATCAATAATTAATTAAAATGAAAATTAAAGAGAAGGGCGGGATATAGCACAGTGGTAGGGTACTTGCCCAACATGCATAAACCCCTAGGTTCAGTTCTCATACCATAAAAAATAGGTGGGGCCAAGACGCCCACAGGTGAGGGTCGAGGCACCCAGTGCATGGGATCTCAAGATTCCAGCTGCTTTCAGGACCCTGTTGTCAAGCTGCAGCCCCTCTACCCTCTGGCCCATGGATGCCTGTTTGTCTGTCCCCCTCCTAACATCTTCTCAGCCAGGCTCCAAGGGCCTTCCTTCCTCCATGCAGTTTCTAGGATGTGCCTCAGGCTTCTGCAACTCAAAGATTCATTCTGAACATCTGAGGAGCCTCCAGGGGTGAAGACAGAGGTCCTAGAAGGGACACATTGGCTGGAGCTAGGGCAGGAGTGACTGCTGCCCACTGTGTCCAACATTTCCAAACTTTGGGCAGCAGCTGCGTGCTCTGTGGGATCCTGCTGACTGGCAAACTGCAGAGTCAAAAATAGTCTCAGACGTTCCCTGACACTGAGCAGACTGTGGCACGTCCCCAAGACTCCTTCCTCAAACACACAGACACATGTGGGGCCCATGAGGGGAAGGAGGGACTCTAGAAGGCCAACAAACAGATCCGCAGGCACCAGCGAGCCATGGGGCTGGAGAGAGGGCTCTGAGGTCAAGAGCACTGGTTACTCTTGCAGAGGACTCCTGTATGGTTCCCAGCATCCTCATGGCAACTTGCTAATATTAGTATCTCCAGTTCCAGTGGATCTGACACCCCTTTCTGACTGCCACAAACATCACACAAACACATGGATGCAGGCAAAATACCCACAGACATTTTTTAAAAGGGTTTTTAAAAAATCTTACAAAAATAAATTTTTAGAAGATAAACAGGAGTTGGGGACTTATCTCAGTGATAGGCGCTGACTTAGCAAGTGTGAGGGTTTGAAATCTAGCACTTGAAAACACATATGCACACATGCACACACCACATACACATGTAAAGAAGAAAAGGGACTGTCAAGATGGCTTAGTGGCACTGGGTGTGTTGGCGCCTGCCTTTAATCCCAGTACTCAAGAGGTAGAGGCAGGTGGATATCTGTGAGCAAGGCCACCTTGATCTATCTATTTAGTGAGTTCTAAGATGGCCAGGACTACATAGAGAAACCCTGTCTGGGGAAAAGGGGAAAAAAGGGCCGGGTGGTGGTGGCACATGCATTTAATCCCAGCACTCGGGAGGCAAAGGCAGGTGGATCTCTATGAGTTTGAGGCCAGCCTGGTCTACAAAAGCTAGTTCCAGGACAGGCTCCAATGCTACAGAGAAGCCCTGTCTCGAAAAAACAAAAAACAAAACAAAACAAAAAAACTGGATAAAGGTGTTTGCTGACATGGAAGATAACCTGGATTTGACCACAAGGTAGACAGAGAAAACCAATTCCCACAACCTGTCCTCCGACTTCCACATGTACACCTTGGCAACAAATACACAATCCCGGAACATACAAACATATGCACACTCACACGTGAGCAAACAAGGTCATCCTGATGCTCCCCCTGTCATTCAAGTGTTAGGGAGGTGGAGTAGCCACGCACATCTCATTCATGGGTGTTGAGATTGGAACTCAGGTCCTCATGCTTGCATAGTATGGACTCTTACTTAGTCATCTTCCCAGCCATTTAAACTATTTCTAATTTAATATTTTAAGAGCTCAGGATTAGAGTGCGTGATTAGCAGGAGGCCTTGGGTTCCATTCTTGGCACCAGAAAGAGAGAAGGAAAAGAGAGGGGAAGAGAGGTGGGGGGAGGGGAGAAGGAGGAGGAGGAGGAAGAGGAACTGGGTCCAGGGGAGGTGATTGAGACAGATGAGAGTGTCACATTTACTCACTCCTCCCTTCCACACATAATCAAACCTAAGATGCCTGTGGTTGTCAGACATGTCCTTTCTGATTCTGCTGACAAAGGAAAAAATAATGCTGCCAATAAAACCACAACATGACATTTCCTTATCACTTCAAATATTTATTCCATGACAGCTGAAAGAGCTCTCAGGAGCTTATTTAGAAAACAGATCTTATCACGCAGCAGTCCTGTGTACAGAAAGTAGATTGGTGCTCGCCAGCCATGCAAGCACTTGGGAGGCAGAGATGGGAGGATTGAGTTTTGATACAATGCCAGTCTGGGCTACCCAGTGATCCCTGTATCAAAAAATAATAGCATCTGGCTGGGCAGTGGTGGTGCACGCCTTTAATCCTAGCACTTGGGAGGCAGAGACAAGGGGATCTCTGTGAGTTCAAGGCCAGCCTGGTCTACAGAGCGAATTCCAGGACAGCCAGGGCTATTCAGACCTCTTCTGAAAACAAAGCAGAAGGAACAATGAGAGGATGAGATAGCTCAGTAGCTAAAGGCATTTGCCAAGCAAGCATGGAGACCTGAGTTGGATCCCTAGGAGAGAGCCCACACTCCCCAGGTGTCCTTTCGACCTCCACATGCACACACACATCACTGTGCAATGCATATTCATCACCATCATAATAATAATACTTTAAAATGGTGTCTGTAATCGCAGCACTTGAAAAGTGAAGAGAGGCAGACACTCAAGACCAAGTGAGTAGCGGCCAGCCGGGGATGTAAGAGACCCTGTTAACACAGACAACACACACACTTACGTATGATAAAACAAAAGCCAACAACAACAACAACAAATTCTAAAACACTTCCTTAAGCACGTCTGTACAACATGTGTCATTGTCCCTCCGGTCCCAGCCATCCAACCTTTCATGCTGTACCCTTCCCAGGTGTACACTGTATAGAACATCTTTTTATTCTTTGGTTTCTTTGGAGGCCCCACATCCTCCTCCTTCCTTTCTTTCTCTCTTTTTTTGACAAAATCTCTTGTAGCCTAGACTGACCTTGAGTCACATAGCTAAAGAGGACCTTGAACTCTGATCCGCCTGCCAGCATTTTTCTGGGGGTTGGAATTACTGGTGCATGTGTGTGTGTGTGTGTGTGTGTGTGTGTGTGTGTGTGTGTG
>JAQHUG010000614.1:234147-247065 GCA_028555095.1 Dicrostonyx torquatus
GGGGAGGGACCAGGAGCAGGACTAACATTTAGGGGCCGTGGTGGGTCTATGACTTGATTTAGGGTCGATTTACAGGGGTCACCCAAGACCATCGGAAAACACAGATAATTATGATTAATAACAGTAGCAAAGTACAATTATGAAGTAGCAAAAAAAATAATTTTATGGTTAGGGGGTCACCACAACATGAGAAACTGTATTAAAGGGTCGCGGCATTAGGAAGGCTGAGAACCTCTGGTCTATGTTATTAAGGTGAAGTCCGGACAGAGCAGAACGTTGTGGGAAAATGCCCTTAATCAGAGGCAAGTGGATCTCTGCATTTAAGGCCCGCCTGGTTTTCATAGAATCCCAGACTACACTTATGTAGTGAGACCGTTTCAAAAATGTTCAATGAAATAATATAAATGTTGGAAGAAAATTTAAGGGAAGAGTCAGAGGGCGTGGTTATAGTAGAGATTAGTGTCCGAAGCAGGGCTAGAGAAGTCAGGGGTGTGGCTAGAATATTGGGCGGAGCTAGAGAAGGAAGATGGGCAGGAGATGTGAGGCGGGGCTAGCGCCTGGGTGAGGGTGGAGCTAAGGTAGGGCTAGAACCTAGGAGAGGTGTTGGGGAGGTGGGGGAGAATGCTTTTGGAGCTCACTCACCTAATTTTGGAGAGCTGATGGGTGGGGTCATAGCTTCAGGATGAAGCTCAGGTCTTGGAGAGAACACTGTAGAGAAGCTACCGAAAGAAGTGAAACCTGGGTCTCCAGTGGATAAGAGATCCATGGAACAGAACTGACTGAGGTCGTATTGGAAGGACACAGCACCGAAATGGGAGCCAGGGTTAGAAGTCTTGCAAGAGGCCGGAGTTACAATGAATGGCAGTTGATGCTGTAATCCCAGCACACAGGAGGCTGAGGCAGAAGGATTCCTGCGAGTTTGAGGTCATCTTGGACGACATAGCTGGGGGGAAGGGAGCAGATCTTGGCTCTGAACCTGTTGACCACCTCTCTCCCCTCCCAGCCTACCAGGGCCTGCAGTGCATGCAGTGTGAGAGTAACCAGCACTGTGTGGTGAAGGAGTGTGGCCTGGGCCAGGATCTTTGCAGGACCACCGTGCTTCATGAATGGGAAGGTAAGGTCACCTCCCCACACACACACCACCAACGACTTGATGGGAAACAATAGGCTAGAAAACCTTCTCTCTCCAGACAGTAAGGAAATGCAGACGTTTAAACATCTAAGGAGACTGGAGAGATGGCTCAGCACATAACAGCAGCTGCTTTTCCAGTAGTCCTGAACTCAGACCAGAGAGCCACAACAACCATAACCAGCTCCAGAAAGGAGATCCAAGGCCCTCCCCCACACTTTTGTGCACATACTCACCTACAGACACACAAACGCTTGGATCTCGTAAAGGACCCAGGTTCAGCTCACAGCATCCACATGGCAGCTCACCACCTCCTCGGGCAGCAGGCACGAATATTATGCACAGACATGTATGCAGGCAAAACACTCGTACATGCAAAATAATAAAATCTATCTAAAAAGATTTTTTAAAATAAAGTATCAGTGAGAAGCCCAATGTCTTTAATCCCAGCACTTGGGAGGCAGAGGCAGATGGATCTCTGTGAGTTCAAGGCCAGCCTGGTCTACAGAGTGAGTTCTAGGACAGTCAAATGCTATACAAAAACAAAACAAAAAAAACAAAAAACAAAAACAGCACTTGGGAGGCAGAGGCAGATGGATCTCTGTGAGTTCAAGGCCAGCCTGGTCTACAGAGTGAGTTCTAGGACAGTCAAATGCTATACAAAAAAAAAAAAAACAAACAAAAAAAAAACCCTGTGTCAAAAAAAAATCCTAGAAAAGAAACATGTTGGTGAGACCCTGGAGGGCATAAATTGGCACATGTGCCACACACAGCAATACCAAATATTTTGCTTTGTTTTGGGGTTGGTGGCACGTGATGGTGATGGGGCGTTTGATTTGGTTTGGTTGTTGTTGTTTGGTCCTGGATTATTTTTAAGACAGGGTCTCATGTAGCCCAAGCTAGCCTTAAACTTGCAATGTAGCTAAAGATGACCTTGAACATGACTGGGATTATAAGTGTGTACCACCACATCTGACTTAAATGTAACTATCTGAGACAGCAGAGCCATGGTGGTGCACACCCTTAATCAGAGCACTATTGAGGCAGAGGCAGGAGGATCTCTAAGTTCAAGGCCAGCCTGGTCTACAGAGTAAGTTCCAAGACAGCCAGGGCTACACAGAGAAACCCTGTCTCAAAAACAAGCAAGCCATAACAAAACATATTTTAGATAAGGATAGAAAGACAGCTGATCAGGTTAAGGCACCTGCTACTAAAGAGCTGGCGCTTTTGTACACACCTGTAGCCCTAGTGCTGGAGAGTGGAGGCAAGGGGATCGGGAGCCCCAAACCAGTCTGGGCTACATAGCAAGACCTATCTCAGAAATGTTAGGTTTTTTTCTCTCTATTAAAGGCACCTCCCTGCTGGCTTCATTTACCTTGGGAGAGAGTTGTAGATGGATCCAGAAAATCCAAATGGTGTGCATAGGGGAGGGAAGATAATTCTAGAAAATAACAGAATTGACCCAAACAAGAAGAAGGGTCCACAAGGAGTGGCACTAGGGATGGGTGAACCCGAGACCAGGAGTGTCATGGACTGGTCAGGACTAGGGACCCTCTAGGGGACTATACCTGTATTCCTCCTAGGTGATGATGAGATGGAGGTGGTGATGAGAGACTGTGCCCATTATGAGAAGACCAACAGGACCATGAGTTACCGGGTAAACTCCAAGATCATCAGCCTGGCAGAGGTGGTGTGTGCCACAGACGTCTGTAACAAACCGAGGCCTGGTGAGTTGGGTGTTCTTGCCGCCCCCAGCTAAAGCCCCAATTCCACTCCCAGACCTACATCCTTCACCCCAGCACCAAGTCCGTTCCTTACTCTGGGACCTCGCTCATCCATCTCCAGCCCAGGCCCGTTCACTTCTCCCAGTCGTGCCTCCAAAATCATGTCCCTCTCCATCTCGAATTAGTCTCACACCCAATTGTTTTGTTTGGATGAGACAAAATCCCACTGTATAGCACAGGCTGGCTGACAATGGGAGATCCTCCTGCCTCAGCTTCCTGAGGGCTGGGATTATAACTTTGAGCTGCCACACCTAGCCATTCCAATACTATGGGATTATGAAATCATCCCTGGGCTGTGAGATGACAAACATGACTGTCACGTGTATGGCGACACATCCGCTAGGCTCGGTGGAACTTGCCCATTGTCCCAGCTGCTTGGATGCTGATGCAGGAAGATGACACACTGAAGGTCGGTGGGGTGTTTAGACTCTGTCTCAGTAAAAAAATTAGAAAGGACGAGAGAGATGGTACCTTGGGTAAAGGTGCTTGTTGCTCAGGCCTTGTGACCTGAGTTCAATGCCTGAATCCCATGTAAAGGTGGAATGGGGGAACTGACTCTCTCCAAAGTAGTCCTCTGACCTACACACACACACACACACACACACACACACACACACACACACCTCATCATCATCATCATCATACATTTAAAATGTTTTAATCTAAAAAAAGTAGGGTTGTGGGTGTGGCTCAGTGGCAGAGCCCCTGCCTAGAATCCCCCAGCGAAGGGCTGGGGTGTGGCTCAATGGTAGAGTTCCTGTCTAGCATGTGTGATATCTTTGTTTCCCTCCCCAACAACCTTAAAAAAAAGGTGATCCTTGATGAGGAAAGTGTGGGTACGGTGTGCAGATAAAAGAGAAGTTCATGAGCCTTTTGATTGACAGCTTTAGGGTGTGATCAGTGGAGTGCACACAGAGAAGACCAGGGCAGATGAGGAAGGAGCAGCACTCCTTGCTGCTCTTCCTGCAGGGGGCAGGGGTTGGCCCTGGATGGAAGTTGATTGTTATGAGCCTTCTTCCCATGGTCCTCATGAGGGAAGAGACTGCCTTTGTGCCTGGTTAGTCTCTTCTTCCAATTACCTACAAGCCATCTTATGGCACAAGGCTGAGTCATGTGTGCATAGTTTCCTTTAATATATATATTGGTTTAGGTGTGTGCAGATGCCTTTCATGTTACATATGAAGGTCAAAGGTCAACTTGTGAGAGTTGCTTCTCATTCTACTGTGAGGGTCGCAGGTCTTAAACTCAGGTCTTCAGGTTTGGCTATAAGCATCTGTACCAGCTGAGCCATCTTCATGACCCTGGGTTTTATTTGTATATTGGTTTGTTTTTGTTTTTGTTTTGTTTTGTTTGAGACAAGGTCTCTCTATTATGGAGCCCTGGCTGTTTTGAAATTCACTATGTAGACCAGGCTGGTCTCAAACTCACAAAGATCCACCTGCTTCTGCCTCCAGTGCTGCCATGTCTGTTTTTTGTTTGTTTGTTTGTTTCTTAGATAGCCCTCTCTGGCTTTGAACTTGCCATGTGGCATTGGGTAGCCTGGAACGCCAGGTCCTCCTGCCTCCACCTCCTGAGTGCCGGGATCCCAGGCATGCACCAATCACACAGGCTTTATTCAGTACTGGATATGGAACACAGAGCTTTTTGCATGCTTGGCAAGCGTTCTACCAACTGCACCACGTCCCTAGACTCTCTCTTCTATTTTGTTATCATCCCCCAAGCCCCACTTCTATTTTTTGACAAATGTTTCTGCCCTTAGTGTGGGAGACAGATTCAAGGGAACTAGACTCTGAGGGGAAAGGAACACGGGTGGGTGAGGGGTGAGGTTATCCACGAGAAAGGTAGCCAGACAGTGGTTCTGCTGTCCTGATGGAATAGCTTTGGTAGAAAAGGAGACCTCAGTGATATGTGGACCGAGGATAGAAGCTTCTTTTCCGGCCGCAACGGAGTCCCGTATGTCGGTGTAATGCTTTTGTGGGTGACAGCCATGAAGCTGGACAAATGACAGAAGTCTCGGAAGAGTACTCAGCAGAGGAAGGAACTCAGGGCTTGTGATTCTTGGAAGAGAGAAGGCAGACAAAGTTTCACAGGTGGCACGATTCATTCCTGAGCCCTGTTCCAACTCACCAGCTCAGCACTGTACAAGGAAACAGCCACGGGGAGAGGGTCGTGAGACAGAGGCGGCTGGGTGGGGGCAGGGTCCCCTGATCTGGAGACAATTTTCCCTCCAGTTTTTGGCAAGCATACACGCAGAAATGAGGCGTCCCAGCAGCAGTGAGCTGAGCTTCCCCCAAGACACATGAGACCAAGCTAGAGAGGTACAAGTAGCCACCTCAGAGACCCTGAGACCCCAGCCAGGAGGTGAAAGGGGAGCTGAGACAGATCAGCCCATCAGGAACTGAACATGGCTGTGTGCGCCTGGGAGGGAAGCACTTGGGAAGCTGGGTGAAGAGGATGGTGAGTTCTAGAACAGATGTTGATTAATTAAAACGGACGGAGAAGAATAATTTAGAGCTGTGTGCATGTGTGTGTGTTTATGTGTGTACATGAGTATGTCAGCACATGTGTGAGCACACATGTGCATGCATACGTGAGCATATGTGTGCATATGTGTTCTCATGTGTGTGCATGTGAGTGCATGTGTTTGCACCATGTGCATGTGTGTGAGCGTATGTGTGTGTGTTTGCATGTATGCATGCATATGTGCTCATATGTGTACATATGTGTGCATGCACAAATAGCCAGAGGAAGGTGATAAGTGTCCTATTCTGTCACTCTCCACTTTATTCTCTTCAGAAAGTATCTCACTAGACTTGAAGATAGACTGGCAGCCAGAAAGCCTAAGGGATCCTCCAGACTCTCCCCCAACGCCCAAGACTGGGATTACAGGCCTGTACCACTGTAATTAGTTCTGGGGATCAAATTCAGGTCCTCAAGTTTGTCCAGCCAGCGCCAACTAAACTGTAAAGAAAAGAGCTACAGTCTGGCATGGTGGCATACGCTTATAATCCCAGCACATGGAGGGTGCTGTAGAAGGATGTCCATAAATTCCAGAACAGCCTGGTCCACTTAGCAGGTTCCAGACTGCAGAGTAAGACCTACTCTTAAAAAAACAATCAAATAAGAACAACCCAAATACATTAAAACAAGGAGAAAAATACTTATGTAGCTTGCAGTTTGAAAGATGGGAAGTCTACACAGCATGCTGCTGGCTCTAGCCAGAGCTCTTCCCCCAACACACACAAGCACACTGCACCCACTCCCAAACCCCATCACCTCGTGACTGTATGCTGAGGGAGAATTCAAAACTCAGGGAACCACAGTTTGGGATGGCTCTGTGATTAAGACTGCTCTTCCAGAGGACCCAGGTTCAGTTCCCAGCACCCACATCAGGCAATAACTCCAGTTCTGGGGTTCTACACTCTCTTCTGACCTCTGCTGGTATTGCATACACATAAAATAAAATGAAGGAAAAAATTAAGAACAGTTTTAATTCCTGGGAGTCAACTCAAACTCCTTTCCAAAATTAATTTATTAATTAATCCCTTCCTAAAGCCTTGCTGTGAACGACCAGACAGCTTCCCACTTGCTCCCTGCCATAAAGGTCCTTCCCTCTCACTCTACCACTCTGAAGACTGAGCTTTCAATCACATGACCCTTACAGACAAACTATCTCCACACCATGGCAGAGGCAGGGAGAGACTCAGGTATGTGGTGGCAGAAAAACCCAAGGCAACAGTACACAGGACTGCATGTCAGACATTTGTTTTTAGTACCGCAAATGGAAGAGAGGGTCTTGGGTATGCCAGCTCTGTGCAGCTGTGCCACACCCCAGTCCCTCACTGGGGGATTCTAGGCAGGGGCTCTACCACTGAGTCACACTCCAGTCCCTCACTGGGGGATTCTAGGCAGGGGCTCTACCACTGAGCCACACCCCAGTCCCTCACTGGGGGATTCTAGGCAGGGGCTCTACCACTGAGCCGCACCCCCAGCCCCTCACTGGGGGATTCTAGGCAGGGGCTCTACCACTGAGCTACCCCCCAGCCTGTCACTTAGGGAATCCTCCTGCCCCAGTCTCCCATGTGGTTCTCTCCACTAGCATTACCATGATGGGTTAGATCATTTGTGAGACTGGAGAGAGATTTGTGAATGAACAATGAGGAAATAAAAAAGGAACTAAGATGCTTCCTGGAGGTCACATGACCCATAGTCAGAAGAGCATCCTGGGAAGAAGTGTTCCAAAAGGAACTCCCCAGCCCATCACCCAGAGGTTTGGGGCAGCCAGTGTGGCTATGCTGGAAATTCCTGTTTGTTTGTTTGGTTTTTGTCCTGAGACTCAGTCTCACTATGTACCCCAGGCTAGCCCCAAACTTGCCATCTTTGGTGGACTCACCTACCAAAGTCCAGGGATGACAGGAATGCACTACAGTGCCTGGAAAAAGATCTGCTTTTGGTTTTCGTGGATGTTTGAGGGAAGGAGAGTGCTGTGGGCCTTTTAGGCATTTTTTTCCTTGAACAAGATAGATGATTTGGCTCTGAATGGAATGATTCACCTAATTGCCTTGAGCTTGCCAGTGGGCTATGCTCTAATCTCCTGGGTCAGGAAAGAGAGGCTGTGCCAGGCCAGAGGATGGCGTGAGCCAAAGCCTGGGGAAAGGGTGACATGGTGTTTCCAGGGAAAAGCAACTGGTCTAATTGGCCTCAGCTAGACACTTTGAGCAAAATAACAAAGTTATCATGGATCAATCAAGTAACGCCTTGATCTTTTGGTTCATCCATCCGTGAGCCATAACTGTGACTATAAGGTAGACCATCCTAGGGTAAAGGCAAAGATACGAATATGCTATTTGATGAAATAGCTGAAGATAAAGGATTCTGGGTTCTGGTTACGTTGTGAGACCCTGCACACACACCAAAAAAAATCAAGGGCTAAGAATGCACCTTTGATAGTAGAGCCCATGCCTAGCACCCCCCAGTGAGGGGCTGGGGTTGTGGTTTAGTGGTAGAGCCCCTGCCTTGAAGAGGTGATAAGTAAGATGATGAAGGAGACATTAGGAAAGCCAAGGAGCCAAGGAAGGGTGTTCTAGACAAAGACAACAGAATATAGGAAGATCTGGAGGCTGGTGAGGGTCTGTGTTCTGAGACTGGGGAGCCAGTATGGAAGAGAGCTGGTGCTTGGAGATGAGGCAGGAGAGGTCACCAGGACAGAGTCTTCAGTAGACCTGGAACACCACAATCAGGTACCTAAGCTTTATTCTAAGAACAGTGGAGAGTTATGGGAGGATATGGAGCAGAGGAGACTGAAGACTTCCTGCTATGGCCGCGTGAGAGGACGGGGGTGGAGGATGGTCATGGCAAGAGCAGAGGCTGATGTTGAGGGGTACCCAAGGCTGAAAAGGACATGATAGATTCTAGAAAGATTTGGGATAAGTAGGCTTGGTGATTGATTGACTTAGGTTCAGAGGGGAGTTCTTTGTGGGAGCTGGGCCTCCAACCAGCCAGCCCCTTTCCTTCTTCCTAGGAGCCCGGGGGATTGCCTTTCCCAGGGGCCGGTACCTTGAGTGTATGTCCTGTAGCTCTTTGGACCAGAGCTGTGAGAGGGGCCGGGAGCAGAGCCTTCAATGCCGCTATCCTGGAGAACAGTGTGTTGAAGTGGTGACCCTGCGGAGCATGGAAAGTAAGTTCTCACCTGCAGGGAGGTCCTCTTCCAGGCTGCACCTAAGAGATTGTAGCAAGAGGCAACTGCCCCCCCCATACACATATCCATTCTTTCTTTTAGTAGGGGTTCTTTCTGGAAATTCCACAAATGCATGAAGTTCTGTTTATCATACGGGCCTCCTTTATCATGCAGCAAAGGGAGAATGAAAAGTGCAATCCTTTGGCTAGAGGTGAAGTTAGCCTAAGAAACAAGAGGCCTCTAAGGAAATGGGGGTACCCAAAGGCAGCAAATCCACAACCACCTCCTTACCACAACCTAACCTCTGCCCCTTGCAGGGAGCTTGAAGGACGAGAACTACACCAGAGGCTGTGGCAGTCTTCCCGGGTGTCCGGGCATAGCCGGTTTCCACGGCAACCACACCTTTCACTTCCTGAAATGCTGCAACTCCACCCACTGCAATGGCGGCCCAGGTGAGGGACAGCGTGGGTGGAATCTGTTGGCTCTGTCTCGAACCTCCATTTTCTCTCTCTCTCTCTCTTTCTTAAGTCCTTTCTCTACTTCCAGGGTCAGTTATTACCTCTTCCTGGAAGCTGGGTTCAGGGCCCCTCCTTCAGCACACGCAGCCCACTCAACTACCCCCGACACACACACAGCTCTGCCCACCCTGTCAGAACTGTCTGGTGATAAAGCTGTGAGTCCTAAGAAGGGAGAACCAGGCTGTCCTGGCCACTGTGATGTCCCAGCACAGTCAGCATGAGGTTAAGGCCAAAGAAGCTATTTCATGAAAATTTATTAAATAGAGACGGAGAGGTGGCTCAGTGGTTAAGGGCACCCAGTATGAGTCCCAACGCCCACATGGCTGCTCACAACTACAGTCCCAGGGATCTGATGCCCTCTTCTGGACTCCGTGGGCACTGAATGCATGTGGTACTCAGGTGCAGGCGAAACACATAGACATAAACTAAAATAAATGCATCTTTTTAAAAAGTGTCAAAAATGGGCTGGAGAGATAGCTCAGAGGTTAAGGGCACTGGCTGTTCTTTCAGAGGTCCTGAGTTCAATCCCCAGCATCCACGCTGGGCAGCCACCACCACTAACTCCAGCTGCAAGGGCTCTGATGCTCTTTTCTGGCCTCTGCAGGTCACACAGTGTACACGCATATCATTTTGATTTTAAATTTGCATTTGTTTTGTGTGTATGTATGTTCATGTATACAAGTGAGCATGCCATGGTCCATGTGTGGAGGTCAGAAGACGACTTTCAGGGGCCAGTTCTTCCTTCCATCATGTGGGTCCTGGGGCATGAACTCAGGTCATCAGACTTGGCCTCAAGCTCTTCTACCTGCTGAGCCATCTCATCAGCCTTAGAATTCTATTTAACACCAATTAATTTGTTTGCTTGGTTGGTTGGTTTTTGGTTTTACGAGACAGGGTTTCTCAGTGAAACAGGCCTAGCTGTCCTGGAACTAGTTCTTGTAGACAATGCTGGCCTTGAACTCACAAAGATCCTCCTGCCTCTGCCTCCCAAATGCTGAGATTAAAGGCATGCACCACCACTGCCCAGCTAAGCTAACTAATTTAAACGTTAAGAAAGACAATGGCTGTCACAGTAAACAATGTCACTCTGTATGGTAACTTCTGAGAGAATAGGGCTTGTTTCATAATAAACAGTTAGTTAGGGTCCCCCATCAAGCCTAGCGGGATGTGGGTGGGGCTCAGTTCTAGAGAACAGAACCCCAAAAGAAAGTGTAGTTCCCAATATGACCGCCAGGTGGCGCCCTATCATCTCGGGGCTGAGCGTGGGCAGATGTGGGATAGTTGCAAGGTCCCAGTGCTTATCTTTGGTCCCTGTCTTTTTTCATCTTTAAGTTCTTGATCTTCAGGACTTACCACCGAATGGCTTCCAGTGCTACAGCTGTGAGGGGAACAGCACCCATGGGTGTTCATCCAAAGAGATTTCCCTCACTGACTGCCGGGGACCAATGAATCAGTGCCTGGAGGCCACTGGCTTAGATGGTAAGGCCCTGTGGGAGCTGAAAGGGGACCCTCTGGGGCACAGACTCATTGACAGATGGGCAGGACCTATCCCGGGTGGATTTTCCTTTGGAAAATATGGTACTTATCTTCAGGAAGGGCAAATTGCAATAAGAGGATTGGCCCTGTCAAACCAACAACAATTCGCCTTATTACATCTTACCTAAATAATTTTTGAGGCAAGGTCTCACTATATAGCCCTGGCTACCCTGGAACTCTATGTAGACCAGGCTGGCCTTACACTCACAAGATCCACCTGCCTCTGCATCCCAAGTGCTGGGATTCAAGGCGTGCACCATCATAACTGGCCTTATAAATAATAGTTTTGATGACGAAAAAGCCTGTGTTTGTCAAAATAAAAAAGTGCAAATAGGGGACTGTCATTGTTTATGGTGTGGCAACCCTCTTCCCGTCTGGCTCTAATATTAGACATCTGGTCCTCGTGGTCTGCTTTCGTATTCAGCCTGTTGCAATATCACTTGTCCTGGGGTTTCTCTGGAAAAGTGTCTCTCAGACACTCAGAAGCTCGGAAGGGCCAGATGACATCTTAGAGTTCCTATGGAAGCAATCCTGGTGTGAGTCTGAGAGACTGCCAGGGGTTCCCTGAGACACATTTTGGGAGCAGTGCTCACAACAGGGGATGCAGGTGGCTATAGCATCCAGCACCGGGAGCCTGCCTCTTTCCTGAGAATTCCTGGCTCACTGACCCTCCTCATTCCTCAGTGCTGGGAAACCGGAGTTACACCGTGCGAGGCTGCGCCACAGCTTCCTGGTGCCAAGGCTCCCATGTGGCAGACGCCTTCCTCCTGACCCACCTCAACGTTTCCTGCTGCGAAGGCAGTGGCTGTAATGGCCTCAGAAGCGCTGCCCCTAGGCTAGGTGCTGCCCACCTGAGCCTCGTTGTCTCCCTGCTCCTGACCTTCAGACTGTGGGGTGTCCTTCTCTGGACCTGAGGTTGAGCCCCCAGCCCTGGCTGGATCCAGGGACTTTGTCCTCCCTCGTGTTGTGCCACTGTGTTGTCTTTGGGCCTCAACTTTTCTAAGAACCAGAAGAGAAGCAGAGCAAAGGCTGCAGGCAGCGGGGGGCTCTTGGTGAATATTGTTGCTATTGTTATTATTATCATTGTTACTCCTCTAATTTATTATATATATATAAATAAAAGATTTTTGTACCAGTGAACAAGGCAGGGTCTCCTCTCTTCTGTCACATTTAGCTTTGAGATGAAAGTAGGGAGGAGGTGTCTTTTTTCTTTGATTTTATTTTGAGACAAAGTCTCACTCTGTAGTCTTGGCTGTCCTGGAACTCACTCTGTGAGTTAACCTCAAACTCAGAAATTCGCCTCTCTCTGCCTCCTGAGTGCTGAGATTAAAGGCGTGCACCACCACTGCCCGGCTTTGTTTGTTTTTTTAATGATTTATTTATTTTTATTTTATGTGCATTGGCATTTTGCCTGCCTGCATGTCTGAATGAGGGCATCAGTTCCTCTGGAACTAGAACTACAGACAATTGTAAGCTGCCATGTGGGTGCTAGGAGTTGAATCCGGGTCTTCTGGAAGAGCATCCAGTTCTCTTAACTGCTGAGCCGTCCCCCCAGCCCCTCACCTCACTGTTCTGAGACAGGGTCTCTCACGAATACTGAGCCCATCAGTTTGACGGTATTGGTTGCCAGCCAGCCCCAGGGATCCACCTGTCTCATGAGCACTGTAGTTACAGATGAATTGAGGTGTGCCAGGCAGTGGTGGCGCACGCCTTTAATCCCAGCACTCGGGAGGCAGAGGCAAGTGGATCCCTGTGAGTTCGAGGACAGGCTCCAAAGCTACAGAGAAACCCTGTCTCGAAAAACCAAACTGAACAACACAGATGCACTGTGGCTTTTCCACATGGGCACTAAGACCCTGAACTCAGGCTTTCATATGTCTGGGGTAAGCACTGTGCCAAGAGAGTCTTAACCCCAGACTATATATCATTGCTGATGCCTTCCAAGAAAAAATAATAATAATTGAGCCAAGACTGTATTTCCCACGATGCCCTGCAGCCAAGAGAACCAAAGTTGATGCTGTATGAGAGGCTTTCTATTTCAAATGGAATAATGTCACCATGATGCCTTGCAAAAGACATGGAGGCTAAGGTTCCTTTCCCGTTATGCCTTGCAGTAGAGTTTAGAGGATAGAAATTGCCACCCTCAACTAGAAAACATTATTTTGAGTGAGGTAACCCAGATACAGAAAGACAATTATCACATGTACTCACTCATAGGTGGTTTTTAAACATAAAGCAAAGAAAGCCAGCCTACAAAACACAATCCCAGAAAAC
>JAQHUG010000614.1:248468-258943 GCA_028555095.1 Dicrostonyx torquatus
AAAAAAAAAAAAAAGTTCTCACCACTTAGAACATTCTAGTTGGCAAGCAGGATTGCTTCCACATACTCTGAATGAATCACGTGGCCAAGATGGCACCCGACTCACAATGGTTGAAAGTAAAAAGGAAATTGATTTTCTCATATAAAAAAAAAAAAACAGTGTGAGTTAGGGGAATTCCTGCGTTGGTTAATTCAGTGATCCTAAATGTCCTAAATGACCCAGGCTTGTCTACCTCATAACCTCAAGATCCATCCCCAGCATCACACCCATGTTGGGAGTCAATAGCAAAGGAGTCACTTACTCTGGCAATTTCTTCGGGAAAATGAGGGAAAACCTGCTTTTAAACACTCAGTGGACAAACCCGGCTTGGTGTTTCCTTTTCCTGACTTGGTTCCCATGCCCTTGCATCATGCAGTAATTCGAAGATGTAGACACCAGAACAAGATCACTGTTGTTCTTCAAAAAGAGCAAAGGGTGTGGCAAGCAGTTCACAGTTCCCTGCCAGCATTTCCTCTGTAGTGGGCCCAGCAACTGCCTCTCCACCACCCACCTGGGCTTCAAGGCTGACTGCCACTCTGACCAGAGGCAGGACCTATGGTCCTGCCCCACTTGACCATTGTCTTAGCTGGGGTTCTAGCAGTGAGACAAAATACTTTGACCAAAGCAATGGAGAAAAGAAAGCCTTTATCACCAAGCAGTGGTGGTGCACACCTTTAATCCCAGCACTCGGGGAGGCAGAGGCAGGTGGATCTCTGTGAGTTCAAGGTCAGCCTGGTCTACAGAGCAAGTTCCAGAACAGGCTCCAAAGCTACAGAGAAACCCTGTCTCGAAAAACCAAAAAGAAAAGAGAAAAGAAAAGAAAGAAAGAAAGCCTTTATCAATGCAATGATCCCTAGTGGTATTGTTATGCTCATAGATTGGTGCCTGGTCCAGTTGTCCTCAGGGAGGAGTCACCCTGAAACTGATGGGAGCAAATGCAGATAACCACAGCCAAACACTAGGTAGAGCTAGGGGAACCCCGAAGAAAAGGGGAGGAAGGATTGTAGGAGCCAGAGGGGTTGAGGACACCAGGAGAACATGGCCCTGAATCAACTAAGCAGAACTCATAGGGACTCACAGAGACTGAGTCACAGCATCACCGAGTCTGTATGGGTCTGAGCTGAGTCCTCTGCATATATGTTATGTGTAGCTTGGTGTTCTTGTGGGACTCCTTATAGCGGGAGTGGGGGTGTCTCTGACTCTTTTGCCTGCACTTGGGACCCTTTTCCTCCTACTGGGTTGCCTTGTCCAGCCTTGATATGACGGTCTATGCCTTGCCTCATTGTAATGTGTTATTCTGTGTATGGCTGATATCCCTGGGAGGCCTGCTCTTTTTTTGGGGGGGGAATGGAGGAGTGGATACAGGGGAGAGGGAAGGGGTGGGGGACTAGAAGGATTGAAGGTAGGGGAAACTGCCATCGAGATACAATGTATGTAAAGAATAAAAATTAAAATAAAAAAGCCTTTAATTGGGCTTATGTTCAAGTTGGAGTCCATGGCGGAGGAGCACAGGCAAGGCAACAGGAACAGCTGAGAGCTCACATCTCCATGAGTATGAGACAGAAGGAGCCAAGTGGGAATGGTGCCAGTCTTTTGAGCCCTCAAAGCCAGCCCCCAGTGACACACCTCCTCCAAGAAGGCCACACCTCCTAATCCTTCCCAGACAGTCCCATCAAATGGAGACCAAGTACCCAAACATATGAGCCTATGGGAGCCATTCTCATTCAGACCCCCACAGCCATAGACACTGGCTTAGGGACAGATGAGTGACAACCATCTGGCACAAGGAGACACAAATCCTAGGATTCAAGAGATAGAGGTAGGATCTGAGGTCAAGCCTGGGCTACAAGTGAGACACTTTGTGTGCAGGGAGGAGAGGAGAAGGGAGGCTGAGAGATGATCCTGAGGACCAGAGTTGGGGTCCTACAACACATGTAACAAGCCAGGCATGGAGAAAATGCCTGGAATTCCAAGGGAACTGACAGCCTGCTCTGGCTTCCATGTATGATAACACACAGGGTGGGGGGTGGGGGAGAAGTACACATGACAGACAGCAATCACCTTGTAGCTTTAGCTTGACCTGGCCATCTATCTATCCTGAGAACGGATGGCTCCTCTCATCTTGAAAGATGGCTGGCAGATAGCCCTGGGGCTAGAATTACCAGCGAGGCTGGGCAGGGGGAAGAAAAGGACAGCTGAACAAAGAAATCTACTGAGAGAAACTCATAGGTGAGATGGCCTCCCTCACTGAAACGGGACCTCATGGAGGCCATACTGGCTCCAAACTACATAGTGGAAGCTGGCCTTGAACTCCTGCCATCTCCTGAGCACTGAGAATACAGGCGTGTGCCACCATGCCCGGCTTCTGAGCATGGTGCAGGGAATAGTACCAGGTTCTGTGCCTACCAGATAAGTGCTCCACCCCCTGAACCTTGTCCCCAGACCACTCAAACCATTTCTCCTTCATTAGCTGGGTTGGGGCTTGTGTCACTTGCACCAAAACCCTATGAGCAGAGTGCCTTGTAGGGACAGTACTCTCCCAGGACCTGCCCTCCCACAAAAGATGCCAGTCCCTCCCAGAGTGCCCACAAGCCCTGGAAGAAGACATCAGTTAGAGCCCACCTATTAGTAGGGAAAAGGTCACTCACTATGAGTGACCCCCTTGTGGGTCTTGAATGCGTACCAACAATATCTATGTTGAAAGTCCATCCTGGGCTGGGGAGCTGGATCAGGCAGTGAAGTGCTCAGCATGCAAAGCATTAGGACCTGTGTTCGAGTCCCAGAACCCATGTGAAAAACAGCCAGGCATGGTGGTATGTGCTTTTAATCCCAGGAGCTGGGAGACAGAGACAGGAGGAAGTCCAGGGCTTGTTGACCAGGCAGTCTAGTCTATTGATGAGTGTCAGGTAAGTGACAACTTATCCCAGGAGAAGAAAAGGTGGAAACACCCCAGGAGGACTGACACCTAAGGTTATCCTCCACACATAGTATACACAGGAACACACAAAACACACACACACACATTCACACAGAAACGCACACAGAAACACATTCACATAGAAACACATAGAGAGAAATACACACATTCACAGATATATACACACATTCACACAGAAACACACAAATATACACACGCAAAGAAACACGCACACATATACACATGTTCACACAGAAACACACACATATACATGCACATTCACACACAAACACACACTCAGAAAAACACATTCACACAGAAACACACAAAGACACACACACAAGGACACACACATACACACATATATTCACACAGAAACAAACACACACACAGGAGAAATTCAATCCCCTGTGAGCCATTAAGAGGATGGGAACTTAATCCAACTATGGTGCTCAGAGGTGGGGCCCGTGGGGCTGCTTAGGATCAATGAAGTCATCAGGGTGGAACCCTCATGATTGAACACTGGCAGCTGGGTAAGAAGGTGAGCGACCAGGAGAGACGCTGTGCTCCCTGTCTCCTGCCATGTGACATCCTGAGGACTCTCAACACAAAGGCCATCAGCAGAGGCAGCCCTGAATTTGTTCGCCAAAAGAAACCTCCTTCCTTCCTTCCTCACCCAGTCTGTCATCATGTTACTGACAACAGAGAACAGGCTAGTACACCCTGAACAAGAATCCCTGAGACAGTCTCACGCTTCACTCTCACTTCACCCAAGTCAGCAGGGGTGACCAACTTGATCTAAGTGGTAAGTTGAGACTGGGAAAGGAAGGAGGCTGCTTACTGCTGGGGGTCTGCAGTCATATAGAGAGCTGTGGTCTGGAGGACAGAGAGGATGCTGGGAGCCATGGTCCTGGGGATATGATGCTGGGAGCTGTGGTCTGGAGGACGGAGAGGATGCTGGGAGCCATAGTCCTGGGGATATGATGCTGGGAGCTGTGGTCTGGAGGATGGAGAGGATGCTGGGAGCTGGGACTTGGGCAGGAAGTGTGATGATGACCCTTGGTTGACCTGGATATACAACAGTTTCAAAGTGATGGAGATTAAAGAGCAGAGCTTTTCAGAATAGACATAGGTGGACCCTGTTTACCAGTGGTCCTTGAGTCCTGTGAGTAGTAGAGGCCCCCACATCCCAGTTTCTCACTCTTCTGGATCTTATGGGTCACAAGCCTGCTCCAGGCCTTCAGGTGTCCACAGGAGCGGGTTTGGGTACCCCCGCCCAAGAGAGAGAATGGACTAAAGTCTGGAGGGGTGAGTCAGCCTCCAGGTTAGGGAACGGAACCAGAAAGGCAGAGAGACACATACTGGACCAGACAGTGGGGAGAAGGGTGCAGAGTTTGGATGCCACACCTGGAAGGTCGCCCCAGAGGCCTCTCCCTCCCCAGGGCCTAGAATTGAGACTTCCTTCCAGTCTGGTTAGCATTCTGGGGGCCCCTCCCAGGGAAACAAAGCTGAAACTTGAGATTTCACGGTCAAGACCAGAGGGAGGGAGCTGAATCCATTCTACGCCCTGCCCAGAGAAGTCCATACCTGCCCAGCCACCCATTGCTCAGCCTCTCATTCTTTCCTTGTTACCTGCTCACATTCCCCTTTGCCGCATCACACTCCTCTCCCCCAAAGTTCACACTCACAGCACATGCCAGCACCTGGCATCTTCGCGCGCTTCCGAGCATCGCCCTCCAGCGCATCTCCAGAGCATCTCCCACGCACCCCCACTTGTGGGTCGCCTATGCATCTTCTGCACAAACTCGAGCATCTCCCTTGCGTCTTCCATGCATTCCCCCGTGCATCTCCCGCGCCTCTCCCACGCATATCTCAAGCATCTTTCACGCACACTCCGGTACATCGCCTGCGCATCTTCCGCGTGTCTCCAGTGCAGCATCGTCGGGGGAGCCCCACTTGCCCGAGCTACGCCTGCGCGCACACGCACGCACACCTTTGCACCTTCACATGACCCTCCCGACCTTCCACTCTCCCGAGTCCGCCCCCACTGGCTCCCACGACGCCGTCACGCTCACGCCCATCCCGCGCGCCCCAGTCAGCCCTCTGTCCTGCACTCCCCCCTCCCCGGTGCGCGCCCTGTCCGCGCTTCCGTCCTCCCTCTCCCCGCATTGTCTGGGTCTCTGCCCCCGTCCCGGGCCCGCCCCTCAGTCGACGCCACGCCCACCCAGGCGCGCGGTGGGCGGGGCGGGGGCGGGCCCGGACTCGGGGGCGGGGCCGGCGGCGCGGGAGGTGCAGGTGCCGGGCCGGGAGCGAGCGGCGGCGGCGGCGGCGGCGGCGGCGGCGGCGGCGGCGGCGGCGGCACCATGGGCCGGGCCCGGCGCTTCCAGTGGCCGCTGCTGCTGCTGTGGGCGGCCGCGGCGGGGCCAGGTAGGGTGACGGGGGTGGGGGCCGGGTCGGCGGGCTAGATCGAGATGACGAGGGAGGTGTGCGTATTGCAGTGGGGCTGAGGAGGGGGTCGTGCCGCGGTGACAGCCGGGTCGCCTGGGGGCCTGCAGAGGCCCGAACAATGCGCTTGTCGCGGGGTGGGAGCTGCGGGAGACCTTCGTCTCCGGGACAAAGCACAGCGCGGGCCAGGAGCCCGGAGCCGCGGGCCGGGGGGGTGGGGTGCGGGCCCCGGCCGCCGTGCCGCAGCCCCCCCCCGCACAGGCCCTGATCCCGCGGGGACAAAGACCCTGAGACCCTCCCTCCCCCCGTGTCCCCAAGCCCGCCTTCTCCAAGCCGGTTCCACTGTCCTTCCGTCCTGGTCTTTAGATCTCTCTGTCTCTGTCTGTCTGTCTGTCTCTCTCTGCTTTACCCCCACCCTTGTCCTCTGTTCCTCAATCTTCCAGTCCTGTCCTTCTTTCTGTCTGCCCCCTTTCTCCTGGTCTCCCCCTTACCATCTTTTCATTCTGCCTTTGTCCCCCACCTCTGTCCCTTTTTCCTGGGTCACTCTGCCCCCCTAGCCCCTATTCACTCTGCTCAGTCTCCTGCATTACTGTCCTCCCTCCATGTCCCCATTCACCATCTCTCTCCCTATCTCCTTGACACCCTGTATCTCATCTCCTTCCTTCTCTGTCCCCCATCTGCCTCATCCCCTTGGCTCTCTGTCCCCTGTCATTCACCCATTTCCCTACCTAGCCGCCTCCTTTCTCCTTCCTATTCCACTGTCTCTCTGTCCGTCCGTTGTCCCCCCCCCCACCCCCGGACTCTGCCTTTCCTCCCCAAACATCCTCCATCGAAGTATCCATCCTTGCTCCTGGAAAGAAGAGTCAGTCAGGGCAGCAACAGTATAGATGTGTGAAGTGGGATAGGGTCGTTGGCATGTGGGCACACACGTGGATTCCACAAATGTCTCCTCAAACCCTCCCACCCATTCACACACCCAGGCCACACTTCACAGAAGAGCCCCCTCCAGGACATCCACAAGTCTTTCTCACTCACTGCGGGATGCTAAAGACCCCCAAGACAGGGTGACCCTGAGGCTGGAGACAAGGTCAGGAAATGTCACCTGAATGCTCACACTTAGAACCCTTTGAGTCTCACATCTGCCATGGGACACTCCTCCCTGGTGGGTCAAGTTACCTTGCCTAAGAATACGTAATGGGGAGGTGGCTGGGGAACAAAAGCTGGACTGAGGACACCTATAGGGAGTTGAGAGACAAATTGGGACCAAGTGACTCAGGGCTGGGAGCCCTCTTTCCTGGCTCCAGTTCTATCAAGTGACAGTGTTGAACTTCATGACTGAGGACGTGAGAGCTTCTAAGTTGAGCGTGGTCACACCTGCCACTTTAAGGGTTGCAGCTGAGGACAAGGCTGGGGGGCAGAGCCGATCTCAGAAGTTCTGCCTTTCTTCTGTAGACTTCTGTAGTTGCTTCCTAACTTTCCCCAGTCCCTCCTTTGCAACGGGCATGCCCCAGTTTCCCAGGTGAGAGCTTGGGATTCTTGGTATATTTCCATATATTTTGATTTCTCTTTGTTCTTTCTCATGAAAACTAGACTTTTGTGATCCTGGAACCAGCAAATCAATAAACAAAGAGCCTGAGGTGCTTTAGAACGTTGATACCCTTAGGATGCTGGAAGTCTTTAGAATCTTGACACTCCCGTTTCTAGAATTTGGTTGGTCATGGTGGCCTATAATCCCAGCTGCTCAGAATGCTGAGGCATGAGTTCAAGACTTGCCAGGATCAGTTAGTGATGTCCTGTTTCCAAACAAAATCATAAAAAAAGAAGGGTGTGTGTGTGTGTGTGTGTGTGTGTGTGTGCGTGTGTGTGTGTGCTACGGAGGAAGCTTATTAGTAATAGGTGTCTAGAATCTACCAATGAGGGGATAGGAGTGTGCTCAGTGAGTACTTGCCTAGAATCAGCAGCCAGTGAAGGTCTGGGAACTCAGTGACAATGCATTTGCCCAACATGTAAGAGGCCTTAGGTTCAATTCCCCAGTGCTGAGAAAAGAGAAAGAAGAAGAAAGAAAGGCTCTAGATTCTCAATGATGGGAATGAACTGTGGCCTTGACATTCATGAAATCTCTGCCCATTGGGGTTATGCATCCCCTGAGCCCTTGGATGCTTAGAACCTGGATGTAGCCTCAGCTAATTTCCTAGTCAGTTCAGGATTCAAATCTCAGGCACTTCTGGGACAAAAGCTAAGCCTTGTCTCTGGTTTGATTTTAAAGTCATTGCTTCCTGGCACCTTAATCCCTTCTGTAAATGACCTCTAAATTACATGCTGTGGGGCTTTATAAGCAGAAGGCAAGCTTGGCGTCCTGGGGAGAGCTCCAGGCTTGGGTCTTGGTCCAGGCAGGCAGTCCTCTCTGGCATAGTTTAATGTCAGTGTCTATCCTTCTCTGGGCCTCAGTTTCTCCTTCTGGGGAACATGGTTCTCAAAGGTCCGGTTTATAGCACTTCTCTTTGATATCCAGTTGTCGTTCTTTCTTTTTTTATTTTGTTTTATTTTTGTTTTAGTTTCTCTGTATATCCCTAGCTGTCCTAGAACTCCCTCTGTAGACCAAACTGGCCTCCAATTTAGATATCTGTCTGCCTCTGCCTCCCAAGTGTTGAGATTAAAGGTGTGTGCTACCACCGCCCAGACCCTTTTTAGATACAGGGTCTCACTATATACAAAAAGCTGAGCTTAAACTCACTATGTAGCCCCCTGCTGGTCTCAAACCCGTAGTGATCCTCCTGCCTCAGGCTCCCAAGTACTGTGTGACTCCATGCCCAGCTTTTCTTTCTATCGGATCTTTACGAAGGACCCTTACCACTGTCTTTAGGAGGTATCTGCAGTCACTACATTTCCTTATCCAGTCAGCAGGATTGGGAAACTGGAGCCTATATTTTTGCCTTTCAAAAAAAAATAAGTATCCCATCTCTTCAGGCTCACTTATTAGTTGAGAATATGAGAAGAGGAAGATAAGGCAGATGTTGAGAGAAAAAGGTCCAGGTAGATAAAAATATGCCAAAGGTCAGTTGTCCTCAGAGATGCACATGGGGTTAGGGGCAGGGAGTCGAGGGCTCACAGCAGACAGAAGGAAGCAGGGAAAGCTGATATTTAGATTCTGAGAAAGAATAAAGAGGTCCTTAAGGCTTGGGAAGCCCTGTGGAGGGGAACTTTGTTGTTCCCAAGTTAAGTTTCCCTTCTAGGGTGACTCACTTCTCCCTGTTAACAATTCTAAACAGCCACTAAGAGCATAGAGGGACCTCCTTTCGTTGTGAATCTCCCCAAAGAATGGGTCTTGGGAGATATCTATCATTGGCCCCCGACCCACTCATGAACTGGATGCCTGGTTCCCGGAGTGTGGGGGTGGAGGTTAGGTTCCACTACAGATTCCAAGCCCTTAGACCCAGCAGAGCTAGGGGTGGATTAATGTCGTGCGAGCCTGGCCTGTCCCCGACTTGGGGAACACAAAGGCAGCTTTCTCTCTCTCTGGGTGTATGTGTGAGTGTTAGGGTGGTGTGCTGGATGCAGCCAGTCCCGCCAGCATCCAATGGCCCATGGCACCAGAACCTGAGCACCCGTGGTTTCTGCCTATAGACACCGGGCACCTAGGCCCCTTGTGGACACACAGGCCAGTGGGGTGGGCTGCCGGGTCTTCATAGAGGAAGGAGCAGAAGGGTAACTGTGGCAAAGACTTGGGCAAGCAGAATTCAATCGAGGCTTGCATTCTTCCGGGAACCCCACGCTCAGGGTGACCCTCTGAGTGACTCCTCACCCCCTGACTGGGCCAGAAGCCTGGAGGAGTCCCGAGTATCCCAGGAACGTGGGGGCCACAGGAAGGACTTTGTGTGAAGCCGCTGACTCACTCCTGGACGCCCCCATCTAGGGCCCTCGTCCCCAGACACTCGGTAGACAAAGGACAGAAGGCAGAATCGTGGTTTAGGGGTCCAAAGTTTTTAAGAGAGGAGAAGCTGGGGTTCAGACGCCTGTGTCTGAGAGAGGAGGGCTAGAGTCTGTGCTCCTATATCAGAGTGGGAAGGCTAGGGTCTGGGCTTCTGCATTTGAAAGAAGAGCCTAGAATCTGTATCCCTGTGTCTGAGGGAGGATGCTGGAGTCTGGACCCTTGTGTCTGAGGAGGGAGGCTGGGGTTTGTAACTCCATGTCAGAGCAGAGAGGCTGGGGTCTGTGCTTCTACGTCTAAAGGGGGGAGGCTGGGCTCTGGATCCCTAGGTCTGAGGGGGACGGCTGAGGCTGTACCCCTGTCTCAGAGTTAGGAGGGCTGGGTCTGTACCCCTGTGTCTCAGGGGGGAGGCTGGGGTCTGAACTCCTGGGTCTGAGGGGGGAGAGCTGGGTCTGGACCCCTTGGTCTGAGGGACGAGGCTTGGGGCTGGACCCCTGTGTCTGAGGGGGGAGGCTGGAGTCTGAACTCCTGGGTCTGAAGGAGGAGGCTTGGGGCTGGACCCCGGGTCTGAGGGAGGAGGAGCTGGGGTCTAAGTCCGAGGTTTGAGGTGACTAGGAGGTTATACTTGTGGTACTGAGGGAAGAGCTGAGCCTCTCTGGCTGCTCAGGAAGGGGCTGGGGGTTTCCGATGGAGGTTGAGCTGGGACCCTGATGCCTAGGTCCTGCAAATACAGGCGCCTTCACAAGGCTGATCTGCTGGAAGAATTGATGCTTTGTGCAAGGATGCTCGGACTCCGCCATTGATGGGGGGCCGAGGGGGGGTTCAGGCAGGACCCAGGAATGTACCAGCTTCCCAGGGGGAGGGAAAAAGAAAGAGGCATGGTGCCATGGGCCCCTGGGGAACGGATACAGAGGGGGTGGCTATGACCTTCCCAGAAATGTGACCTTGAGACTCCCTTGGGTATTTGCTGATTCAGGACCCAGGAAGTACTCCCCCATCCTGCTTAGCCTCTGTGGAAACATCCACCAGCTGTGCACTGTGGACCCCTGTCTCATGAGTCTGAGGGAAGAGGGCCGGGCCTGGAACCCTGGGTCAGAAGGAGGAGGGTTGAGGCTGGACCCTTGGGCCTGAGGGAGGAGGGCTGGG